>CATQJA010001662.1:0-36057 GCA_958295435.1 Mesorhabditis spiculigera | reverse complement strand
TATTGAAGGCTATTCCATCAATCTGGTTTGCATTGGAATGGTTGTTTTCGATATGTATACAGGGTGTCCCAAAAAACGAACCATCTGGCATTTCGCCGTGTGACATCCAGGCCCGTACGGGAGCCGAGATTTCGGGGCACCCACCCAAAAATTTTGGCGACCCCCAACCCCCCCCCGGTCGCCACTTTCAAAACCTTCAAAAATAGCGACAATGACAGCGCCGCAGGCGAAAAAATTTAGAAAACCGCGTTCGTAACGCTTAAATTCGTGTGAAAACACATCGGAAACGGCGCGCGCAAGCGAAATAGTGTTTAGCCAAAATGGTGCACTAATGAAAACGAGCGCCGCAGGCAAAAAAATTTTAGAAAAATAGGTTTCCTAGGTTTTTTAAGAGTTCTTCGAAACAGTGATAAACAGCGCCGCAGGCAGAAAAATTGTTGCGAAAAAAAAACGTAAGGGTCCCCCCTTATGAACTTTTCGACTCTCGACCGATTTCGGGGGGGCACCGTGCCCCCCTCGTACGGGCCTGGTTACATCCAATCGGTCCCAAATTTTGGACCAGAGGTGTATCAGACCCTAAATAACACCAATCCTATCTTTTAGCTCCGTAGCTATAATAGTTCTCGAGTTATGCCAAAAACAAACTTTATTTTCCATTTTTCACAGGGTTTTTGTGGAATCAGACCCCCTAGACATTAAGTGAAAATGATCCGGTAGGCGTTCTTTACCTTAAGACATTTTTTCCAGAGTAAAATTAATCAAATCAGCTTCGATTTAAGCGATTTTTACAACGCAAAATTCCCAAGTTCTTAAGCGAAGTTAGGGATTCGCGGCCGGAAGTCGATGCAAAACGATGCAAAGTCCAAAAAGATGTCCGAAAGTCCGAAAAACTGTTCAGAATTCTCTGAAAAATAGTATTTTCGTTATAACTCGAGAACTACTATAGCTACGGGGCTATAAGTCAGAATTGTTGTTATTGAAGGTCTGATACACCTCTGGTCCAAATTTGGGGCCGATTAGATGTAACACGGCGAAATCCCAAATGGTTCGTTTCTTTGGGACACCCTGTATATTTGTATGCAAAATGTCAAAAATACCGTTTAAAACGATAATTCCGTTCCGATTAAACGTATCAATGACGAATCATATAAATTGAAGTGACTTTTGATGCCAAAGACGATGCGGAGACGCTAAAAATCGATCGGCCTCATGAGTTTAAAAAATGTGTTCGAAAAATATGGGTACAGTCGGCGCCAATGAATCAGGGAATTCAGTTTCAATTTTCAAAGACCATTGAGCTGCAAGCCATTTTTGCGTGTTTTCAACATTTTCTAATGTCCATTGTGCAAGTCTTTCTAAGCTATTTTTTTACTAATCCTAACCGTAAAAGCTTTAGATACCTTTTGTTAAAAATTTTTACCAAAGAAATCACTACCTTCACCTAAAAAAAAACTACTAAACCATCACCCTCACCCAAAAAATTTTACTAGGGTTTTCTTTGTTGTTTTTCTACTTAAACATAATTAAATTTTAGTAAAAAACAGGTGGGGTAAAGCAAAGGAAAGCGCAAAAAGCGCTAATGTGCGAAAACTTGATTTTACAGTGTTACGTTTCACAAAATTTAAGGGATCCATGGTTAATTATGGGAGTAATTTGGGCAGCGTGTTGTTCGGTTGTTTGCAAAATTTGTTATAGAGATAAGAAAAAACAAGTAAAGTAAGCTCCCCGAGCGGACTCAAAAATTCCATGTATAATTAATAAAATATCGCGGGCAGCCGGGAGGGCTATTAAAATGTTTACTAGTACATTATTTGGCATATCAGTAAAAATACATGCGCTAAGGTTTCAAAAATTTGCTAAAATGTATGTTTCAAAAAATTTCAAAGACTGCTAATTTTCGATCGAAATAATTCAATTCCTGCGATGTCGATTTCTCTAAAAAATTTATCTTTATAAAAATAAGAAAAACAATGAAAACTGAGCTCTTCAGCTAGACCCAAAAATGCCATGAATAATTAATAAAATGTCGCGGTGAGCCGGGAGGAGAGCATAGATATGCAGGAAATGGGTGGCAGAGAATAACAAAGAGAATCGAATACCTTTACCCACGTCAGAATACCCAGAAAAGCTTAGCGGCAGCGGAAATTATTCATCAAACGAATGGCTGACGGTTCTAGACGGGCTATATGTTTCAGATTTCCGCCATAAAAATTCGGCAAGGGATTCGCTCATAAATAACGAAGGCGAATTCACTTGGATGTAAAAAAACATATGTTTAATCGCTAACATAAGAAAAACTAACCGAGTATTTCTTAATTGATAAAAGCAAAGAGCCAGAAATAAATAAATTTTGTGTTTCATCCTTAAAAATTATCCACAAAGATAAAAACCTGATAATTACACCGTCCATCAACACAAAAAATCGTGAAAGGAAGAATTATATAATTCGTATGAAAATTGAGCACGTTTCACGCTAATAAAAAACTAAATCGCAAATTCTTGCAGTTTAAAAAAATATATGTTTCATACAAAAACTTATACAAACTAGCCGACATTTTTTTTAATTCCGTTTCGAGCCATGCAGAAGTCGGATAAATGGAACCGCCAAACAATGAAATAAGTTGTATTTTTCATCCTTAAAAATCTGCAACCATGATAAAAACCTGATAATTACACCGTCCATGAGAAAGCAAAAAAATTGTCAAGGAAGAATGTGAAGAAGAATGTGATGTGAAAGTGAATATATTCAGTGTAAAAAATTCGGCAAGGTTTGCGCTAATAAAAAAGATGGCAAATTATTCAGATTAAAAGATATATGTTTAACACCAAAAATTAGCCAAACTAGCTGACAATTTTGTTAATCTTGCAGGTCCTTGCAGTAAGCTGATAAAAGAGAACGGCTACAACGAAATTAATTGTATGTTTCATCCTCAAAAATGACCACTACGATAAAATCCTGGTAATTGGATAGTCCATCAGTGAGCAAAAATTTTCGTGAAACGAAGAATTATATAATTCGTAAAAAATCTATTCGATAGTTAAAAAAATTACACGAATGGTGGAATTAGAACGCCAACGTACTAATAGCATAAGAATGGAACCACCAGAGTTGACTTAATAATTCCAAATCTTTAAAAATTATGTTTTATCCATGGACATCAAGGCGGCGATAAAAAATGTTATTAATTGGCATTTGCAAAGTAGTTGTCAAATTTTGTTAAAAAGCGACCATAACAATAAAAAACGGTTGACAAGTGGACAAAAATATGTTTTATTCTTAGGCGTAGCTGGATCGCATTTTGAGCTGTTAATAGGAAGCGGAGAAATAGCTACTAATCTATGTTTCATCCCTTTAAATTCATCAATCCAGATAGAACTCTTATAATTCGATTATAATTCGAAGTTAAAACTGCTGTTTTAACAAACAAAATAACGGAAAAACACAGCTAAAACGGCAAAATGTTAATAGAAAGGAAAAATGAGCACAAAAGTTAATACAAATGATTCCAAATCAACAAAATGTTTTATCCAAAAAAAACATGAATTCAATGGAAAAATATTAATAATTCAAGCTATACCTGGGAGGTTTTTACGTTTTTTTTTTGGGGACTATAAAAAGTCTGCATTTTATCACCTTTTAATGTTTGTTTTTGTTATTTATTTTATTTGATTAATTCTGATTCTTCTGGTTTTCTGGATTGAACTTTTGGACCCAATGGATTTTCCGGAAAGCGCGCCGGAAACTCTGGAAAATCGCGGAGAGAGCGGAGAAATAAAGAAAAACGGCCGCGAAAAGAATTAGATGCAAAACATGGCCGCTCGCTGGATTTATTGGGCTGTTTTGATGGCTAGAGGTGGGGAGGAGAAGTGGCGAAAACAAGGGCCCGAAAGGGCGAGAGAGTGGAGGGAGAGAGGAGAGGGCACAGAGTGAGAGAGAGAGAGAGAGAGAGAGAGAGAGAGAGAAAGCCAGAATCGAGAAGCCAAAGCGTATATTTGCCTAGGAGACGCTGAGCGCGGACCTTTGCCCCCATCAGCACCCGGATTCCCCCACCAAAAATCAGCAATTTCCGGGTTTAAATCGAATTAGTTTAATGGCATTTAATTAAGATTTGTAAATTTTTTTAACTACTAACTACTAACTTTTAAATTGACGACGAGAATTTAATAATTAATTTTTGTTTTGGTTGAATTATGTTACTAGGCATTTATGGGCCCCGATGAAAAATTACCCCCCCCCCCCGCTAATGCAAAAGAACCCGAGATCCCGAAAATTCCGGCCCAAAAACGAGATAGACGCATAGAATAAGTTCGAAAATTGATAATGAACTGGCAGTGGCTAAAAAATTATCAGTTCCAAAAAATTGAGAATACGAACTTTCAGCGAAACATGATTTTCTTGAAAGTTTGGAGCTGATAAGCCGCTAAATTATTTGAATTTTAATTCCGTTAAAACGGAACACACAACAGCTACCTTTTCCTTTTTATGTAATACTACGCAAACGCCGAGGACATACACAACTTCCAGTAAATTCGCTAACGAAACTCAAAGCTGTAAGAACAAGATCGTCGGAAATTGGAAGCGTCGCAAAATTTCGAATCAGTTAATTTGTTGAAACATAACTCTATCACCCAGATTGCCGAGAAAGAGATTTGTGCCCCCCAACTAAAAGGAAAGGGGAGGTAATCACGAACAAAAAGTTTTATTAACTGAGGTGGGGGGTATTACACGACTGCAATCCATAGTATCCACAAATGCGGCGATGATATTTTAACGAAACATGCATGCTATAACCTTTTTAAAATAACAAACTACGAAGAATTAATTGATTCGATTCAACTTGTTGCTTGTTGACTCGGAATGTCAGCAACAGCCGCTTACAAATTGCGCATCTCAAAAAATCAAGCATGGCCTCCGGCGACGAAACATATTTTTTGAATTTAAAAAGAGCGAGGCGAATATTAATTTTAAAAAAGTTCAGCCGAAATGATAGCAACCAAGCTACTTATTAGCCAGCCAAAACTTGGAACACCAACATTAAGCGAAACATTTTGTTGGCTTTTAATTCGATTCGGTAAGGCGCTAAATTACCCAATTGGCTTGGCCAAGCTAACTTGCCGCGGTACAGCTCTGTTTTTCTCTTAGATACGCAAACGCCGAGTACGCGCAAAACTTCCAGTAAAATCGCAAACAAGAACATGAAGAAGGAGAATATGCTAGAAAATTTGGAATAACCTAAGGTTATGAAACATAACTCTATCATTCAGAAGCTGCAGAAAAACAACGTGGTTTTTCGAGCCCAAAATACAAGGAAAGCCGGTGAAATCACGAAAAATTAAGAAGCAAATCGAGTACACGGATTTAAAAATGTTATTAGAAGCCCTTCAGAACCAAGTAATAGGTTCTATTCTATGTAAGAATGTGATGCTGATATTTTAGAGAAATCTACTATCTACTATAGATAAATTTCTAATGTCCGTCTGCCCGTCCGTACACGAATTCAGCCAA
Organism: Mesorhabditis spiculigera; assembly: GCA_958295435.1. Lineage (NCBI taxonomy): Eukaryota > Metazoa > Nematoda > Chromadorea > Rhabditida > Rhabditidae > Mesorhabditis > Mesorhabditis spiculigera. The sequence goes on along the minus strand of CATQJA010001662.1, from coordinate 30,551 downwards.
ATTTTGCATGCAAATTCAAAATTCAAATTGTGGGGGGATTGGGGGAGGGGGGAGGCCAGCGCTGAACCCCCGCGTAGCGGGGGGTCAGCGCTGGTATATGCTGTAAATTTGTTAAAATTACAAACATGGCAAATTAATTGACGGATTTAATTTGTTGCGTGTGGGGATTCGGACGATCGCTCGCGAATTGCGCATCACAAACAATAAAGCCTGACCTTCGGCAAAGAAACATGTTTTTAAACCCTGACTTTTTAAACAAAGGCGATGTATTAATTTGATTTTGCTGACCTGAATTTTCAGGGAAGCAAATCCAGAAGCTTACAAATATAAACGAAGTCAGATTATTTGAAAACTTGTTTGGAAAAATAACAACGTAAACTGATAGATATCAACGAAAACTATTTTTTACCACATGGGTAGTAATTTACTACTTGTAAACACCGGGAATTGGCTAATTTAAATTCAATTACTATAGGATATTAACATGAAACTTTGATTTTTAATGTGTGCCAACCAATCTTGCAAGATATGTGTGCCAATGGATAAGACAATGCAAGTTTTTAAGATTCAAGAGTATCAGCCGTAAATGAAACCTTTTTCTGATCGGGTCAACTTTGATTTACCTAGCCTTCCTTAATGAGTTTTCCGGTTTTCGAAAAATTCTCTTCTTATAGTTCCGTTCGATAACTGCATAATTACATAGCTTCCAGATAAATAAATAGAAAATGGCCTCAGTTCCAAAAAAATGTTTTACAAACTCAAGGACATTCTAAATCCTAAACCTTGCGAATCAGGCGAAGGAAACGACTCTAACAGCTAGCTGAGATTCCGGTTGGAAATTCACAAGAAAATATCTAGAGGCAAAAAATATATAAATAGCCTTTTCCATAGTGTGTAAATTCGTTCATAAAAATTGGAAAAAATAAAAAATGTACCAAATATATGTTTTATCGATGTGGCACGTGGCAGTGGTATTCAGGTTATTAATCGACCGTTCTGACTTGGACCAAAAATTGCCCGAAAATTAAGTGGCATCCCCACGATCGAGGTGTGACCTCGGAAAAGGTATCGTGTTGATAACTGATGCCCTAAGGGTATATTTGCATTTCTGGCGTCTTTATCTCTCTCTCGCTCTCTCTCTCTCACGCTCTCTCTCACTCGCTCTCTCTCTCGCTCGCTCTCCGCAAGAATCTCTGCTAGCTTGGAAAATTAAGATAGGCCGGGAGCCAAAGAAAAAAAAGGCAGACTTTTGACCTGCGGGGCCACTTTTTGCGGGTAGTGTGTTCGTAGGGGGAATCCCCGGACCCTGGCACGACGTGTGCACCCGAAACACACTTCCTTTCCACCCTCATACGCGCTCTTTACTCGAACGGACAGACTGACAGACAGCCAAACTCGACTTGTTTTCCTCGTCTTCCCCCTCTTCCCCCGCGGGACCACCTGCTCGCCTAGAAAACGTAAAAGTGCAAAACATGGCCAAGTCTGGACTAGATGAATCAGAGACACGGAGCAGCACAGATTTTAACGAAAATATTTTTTACTTTTCATTAAAAATGATTTTCAAAAACGGTGCTTTCGCATTTTCGGGCGAAGGGAACGAACTTTTTAGTAAAGTTGTAAAAAGTGAAAAAGTGTAAAACCTAATAGGAAGGGTTTTAATAGTGTTCTTTAACAAAATCTAACTATATTTCGGGTAGAAAAACTATCTCAAAACTACAAAATCAGTCATTTTCGTCGAAAAATATTTTTTTGGCATTTTTTTTTTGATAAAATTTTGTAGTTTTCTCGTTTAGAACTAGTAAAAACCATTTAGAAACAATTCCACTACTTCTATTTGAAAAATTAGATCATCAGGACCAAGGTGACCTCCCCGCCACCCCCGATAATGCGAAAGAGCCCAAAATATTAGTGAAAAGGGCGATTCTATCATTCTATGCCGAAAAGAAACCTGACCTAAGCCTGAGAAAACAATAAGACCAAGACGAATTAATAAAACACGCGTCGAATTAAAAAACCCTCTAGTAACGTTTTGCCCCACATCGACATTTACTCGCTCCTCGACGCCCGTCATCCGGCAAATTAGACGGAGGGTAGCTGATGTGAGTGGTGACAGCCGGAGACGCCAAAGGGATGTTAGCCACCATATAAAAACACTTTATTCGGTCTGGTGATCAACAACCTCTAAAACGAAAACGATACAGTACGTCGCACAACTAAAGTATATAAAAGTTCACAATAGTCAGACAACGAGATTGAGAAGTCGAACCGGGGCTCAGAGAAGTTTCAGCTGGCCGCACACCGAATCGACGGCTTCCTTCGGGCCGAACACACCGAGCACCGTCCGCGAACCGGCCGGAATCTGCGTGTAGCCGGCGTCAGCGACAAGGTATGCCGAGCAACCCTGAAAAAAATAGGATACTTCCAAAATGTCGCCATTTAAATAAGTTAATTTCACGGAAAACTCCGCGAAGCCTATTCAAAAAAATGTCGATATTCTGAATTTCGGCATTATGATTTCGGACTAGGATAGCACATCGAAAAAATAGGTTAGAAAGCTCAACTGACCACTTCCTTCGCCTGCTTCAACAGTTCCATCAGCTGCTCCGTGCTCTCGCCCTTCAGCACCACTTTTACCTGCAGCAGAGTCAATTTATGGCCCGAAAAGAAAGGCTTACAGCTCCCATCCGTTCCCAGCTCTGGATGCCCGCACGGCCCTCCTCGGTGGAGACGGCCTTCTGGTAGACGGCCAAGCACGCATGGCCCACCTGAGCGGCCAATTTCCCGGCGCCCATCTTCAGGCTCATATTGGCGACAAAGACCATCTTGTGGGTGCGGGCATCTAAATCACGATAGAATCAGCCAAGGAAAACGCACTCTTCGCCAACGCCTTGATCACGTCAAAACCCACGGCATTGCTTGGGCCGGCGCCTTCGCCGGTTGATTGAGAGGCTAAAACAAGAGGTTAGCAAAGAATTTGAAAATTGTCGAACCTCCCATGCCTGCGGGTTGTTCGCGGCCCTCGTCAGCCTCGTCTTCGTCGTCCGAGCTGCCCGAGTCGAAGTCGCTGTCGTTGCTCCTGAATTCAGTGATTAAATTCGTGAAAAAAGAATTTAAAAAATTCCATGCAATAAAAACAATAATAAACACCTCTCAACAATCCAGGTGACAGCCGTCTCGATTCCCGCGTTTCCGGTACGCAAAAGGGCCAAATTAGCGGTCCACTCGTCGAATCCGAGCTCCACGAGACCGGCCAACGCCTGCTGGTCAGCTACCTAAAAAAGACCAAATCACACGTCCTGGGATCGGTAGAATCTCAGAATTTTCATAGCTATTTCTGACCTAAAAATAACGTTTGAAAAATGATTTTGTAAGTAGGATTTTCATAAACGAAAAATATTTCCGAAAGCTATGCCTGTGCTTGTGGGTCGAGCGGATGCGCGGCCCTGGCAAAGCTGGCTGCGTGTGAGGGCGGCTGGCCGGAAAGGGATGAGCTTGGAGACTAAACAAAGTTCAGTCATTCAAAAAGATCAAGCTACCGCTTGAAACGGGTCGGGTATCGGTGCTGGCGGCACGGGACCGGGCAGTTGAGCAGCGCTGCTACTAGCCGGGGTATCCGGGATCGAGAACCCGTCTAGGGACTCGGGAATTGGCGATCCGCGCTCGGCCCGGATCGAAGCTGCAAAAATTGAGCCTCATTTTTTAAGCCGAAGCTTACCAGACAACGAATTGTTTCTCGGGATTCCAAGCGTCGGCTCAGGCGGGTTGTCGCCAGGGTCAACGAATTCACCACTAAATCACAAAATAAGAAATTACAACAAGAATTCTACCGATTGTTATTGTCCTCCGGGGGAAGTTGCTCGGCCATAGGTCTAGTTCAACTTCAGCAGGGCGAGCTTGTCCTTGCGCGCCTTTTCACGGAGCTCGCGTTGCTCTTTTCTAAACAAAAACGGATACATTCAATCGCCAGAATCTTACTGGATCTTGAAGTACTCGCTGTTGTCCTCGTTCTCGTGCGGGCCGCGGATGTTGGCCCAGTTGTCGGTGTCTTCAGCGGCAACCTCCTAAAAGAAAATTTAAAAACACAAATTACTCTCCAAACCTTGTAAATCTCCTCCACGGATTTCGGCTTGAACTGGATACCCTTCTTCTCGAGATCTCGGTGCTAAAAGTGGTTCTAGAATCAAAGAACGATCTCACGAGTTTCTCGAGGTTGTCGTCCTCCTTCTTCACCTGCCGGAACTCGTAGCGGACCTCCTAAAGAATCTTTTGAAGGTGAAAACCGCAAAGTGTGCCTGGAAAAAGTGAAGTCCGTAGGCGCCGCCGAGGAGGATCGCGAAAAACGGGAGACCTTTCTTGATGAAATTGGCGTCCCGGCTCATCTAGTGGCTCAAAGAGAGCCCCTGAAATGAAAATGATCAGTACCAAATTTTTTTTGAGATGTCTATAAAAAGCTAAGAAAAAACGCTACAAAAATTTATACAATCTTATTAACCGCTTTTAATTTCACGTTAGAGCAATTTTCAATTGCACATGGAGAACGTAAGAAAAACTACCTTAGTTTCCTGAGAAATCTAGCTACAAAATCTATAAAATATTATTAACCACTTATAATTTATCGATATAGCAAAAATAATGCTTTTCTGGCATAAACCAGCTCCGAAATCCGTACAATCTTATCAACTGCTTATAATTTATTATTACACGTCGTATGTACAAAAAGGCCAAGAAAAGCGACCCGTATCACACAAAAAACCGGGAAGTGGGCGAAATCAAGAAAAATATCAGGTTAGGTGAACTTATCGGGGATTTCATTCAAAATGACCACACGACTGTACTTTTTCTTCAAGTCGGGCCAGTGGACGATCACATCATCGGCGAGGCCGGAAAAGTAGAGGATGGCGCCGGTTAGTGATAGGGATTGGACGCGACAGATCGATTCGACGAACACGATCGTTGTGTCGCGAAGGCGGAAGATGTCGAATAGGGCGGCGGCCACGCAGATTGGTATGCACGTGCCGGGGCCGTTGGTCAGGACGAGGTCGGGGCTGAAAAAATTTAACTTTCTTCGATTCAAGTAGTCGTAAAAAGCTTGGCGCTTCCGGTTTAGCAGGGGATCAAGGTGAATTTCTGGTTCTTTCGCATCATAGGGGAGCACCGATTTTTGTGTACAAGTCTATAAATGTCTAGCAACCTAATAGGAAGTGTTTTAATGGTGTTTTTAGCAAAATTTAACTATATTGCATCAGAAACTATCTAAAAACCTTCAAAAACTTTAGAAGAAGTGAAAATTATGGTCAAAAACTTGTCATATTTTGCCGACGAATCGAGAACTGTACCTCCTTTTTGTTAACTTTTCACGCTTAGGAATAGTAAAACAATTTCTAAGCGCTTCTAACAAGCTTGTAAGCTTTTTTACGAGGTTTGCTATGTGTTTTTTCTACGGTCCAACAAAATGCAAAAAGTGAACTAAACTTAACGTTTTTCCAGTTTTGGTCCTTTTTAAACATTTTCGAACAAATCACTCACCTAAACCTCCACACGACCGCCAGCGAATAGTAAAAGGCCCGCAACGTCGTGAAAACCGACGTGATGTAACTTTGGCCAACTTCTCGACTTCGCGGAATCCATTCGATCCTCGAGTTCTCCTTGAATTTCGCCAGCTCCTCCACCTGTAACTTGAAATGGAAATAGAAAGGGTGCATACAACCCACTTTTCCCTGGCTAATCTGATCGGTGTCGGCGATGACCAAGGAAAACTCCTTGTAGGCGGAGGAGAGGTTCTCGAGCACGCAGCACATTTCCGTTGTATGCCCGCCGGAGCCCATCACGGCTAGCGTTCGCACCTGAAATCAATATTCCTTCAAAAACCTTGAAAACCCCCACCATTTTTCGTTTTCTTGTCGAATTGCGCGAGTGCCGGACGAGGTACCACACGTAGAACGAGCCGAGCACGAGGGCCGTGACAATTGCGATGAGCACGATTAGGAAGATGGACATCTGAAATTGAAACTTAAAATTAAAACTTTAAACTTTAAAAATTATAAACTTTTACAAAAAAAAAACAAGTCCTTACCGGTCCGGGTTTCTTTTATTTTCAAGCTGTCAGAGGTGCGTGGATAGGAGTGTTGCGTTGGGGCCGGTGAGGAAAATCTCAGAGCCAACTTTCGAAACGTTATCTCTTCGATTCGTCAACACAATTCGAAAAAATTTCTTTTGAAAATATCTTCTTTTTGTTGTTCTTGTCATATTTTGTATATTTTAATACTTTTATCCTTTTCAGGCGGTCCTTATCGCCTCCGGAAACCGCCGGCAACCTTTTAGAAAATCACAAACCCAGATTTCTTTACATTCTAAACTGTAATTTTCGTTTTACAGGCTTCAACATGTCGTTCAACCCATACCACGTGCTCGGGCTGCACATTGGCTGCACGGAGAAGGAGATACAGAAGGCCTACAAGGTGCTGTGCCTCAAATGGCATCCTGACAAGAACCCGGATAGGGTTGAGGAAGGTTGGATATTTCTTTGGGTTTTTTGAAACATACGTTTTAGCCAATCGTCGTTTCATCGAGGCGAAGAAGGCGGTTGACATTTTGCTGGACAAGGAAAAGCGCGACGAGTACGAGCATCAGGCGAAAAGAAAGGCCAACCAAGAAGCCAAGCAGAAGGAGAGGCGAGAAAAGGCGGATGGGGATAGAAAACGGTACGATTTCTTTGCTAATCTTGAAACATTTCCTTTTTTTTTAGATTTATGGACGATTTGGAGCGGCGAGAGAAGGAGTTTGCCGAACGAGGAAAGCATTATACGCCTTCGCATAGCGCGAAAGAAAGCGATGAACGGTACAAGGCGAAGCTCAGAAAGGAACATGTAAGTGAAAAGTTTTCTGGTTAAATGCTCCTTTTTTTAGGAAATGCAAGCGCGCGCCGAGGCCGAGAGCTTACGCAAAAAATGGGAAGCCGAGGTGGAGGCCGAGATTCGAGCGCAGGATGAAAGAATAAAGAGCCACGCCCCGCAGCCGCATCATGAGCAAAATGGTAGGCTACCGGAAAATGTTTTAAAAGCCCTATTTTCTTTTTCAGACCCGGCGCCAAAACTGAAGGCAGCCTGGAAGGTCAAGGAAAATATGGACTACGACGAGACGGCCCTTCGGATATTGTTTGCAGAGGTACTTTAGGTTTTATTGATTTTATAAAAGTGTATTTTTAGTACGGCCACATCGACGAGATTCTCGTGCTGCCGGAGAAAAAGGGGAAACGAAGCGCGCTGATCGTTTTCCAGGAGGGCGTCAATGCTTGGGGTGCTGAGACAGAAACAGGTTGGTTTTTGAAATGGAAAACCAATCATTTTACTTTAGGAGCCGGTGACTGCGAAATATCCTGCAAATGGATACAAAAACCTGCGGCGTCCGAGAAGAAAGACACGTCTTCACAGGAAGAAACGGAAGAAGCTGCTGAGGCGAGAAAACATAATGGTACGCCTCGTTTTATTTGTTTAAATAAATTATTATTTTTAGAATTCGCAGAGATGAGCCTCGACGATATGGAGTCGATGATGATGTCCAGCTTTATGTCGACGCCCGACGTGAAAAAGCCGCGATGGGATGACGAATAGATTGTGAATGATTTTAGATTGTTTTTATTTGGTATACTTATCTTTTGTGATCTCCTGTGCTACTATTACCGGTAAATAAAAATTATGTTCGAAAAATAATTCATGGAGAGAAGGAAATTAGAACCGCTATCGGTTGATCTTTGCTAAATTGCTTGAAAAACTTCTGACAATGAATTGAAACTAATTTTGCGTTTGAATTCACGGTTTCAGGCTTGATGCGCAAAAATAGCAACCTGCAGCGCCAGAGAAATGTTCCAGAGAATGAGGGGAAAGAGCAGGAAGATGATGTGAGTAATTCGAGCTCGGGCGTTGGCGAAAAAGCATGACAATAAATACAAAGGATCAAGCCATTTAGGACGAGTTGAACGAGCGTACGAAACGCGTCGAATCGCTGCGCCAAAATATCAAAGAAAGGGCGGCGGCGGCGGGTGGTCGAGCCGGGGAAAGTTCTCCAACAAGGGCTCGTCAAAAGGTAAAAAGTATAGTACAAAAATTCAGTTTTTAGTACAATTCCGGCGGGCATCACAGCCAGCAATCCGTGCAGACCCCTGCAGCTAGCCGGCCTGTGTTGACACGCGCTTTGAGGTAGGTGTCACTAAAACAAGGCCAAAAGTTAAGTATTTTACTGTTTTCTTTCACATTATTGAGGGGGGGGGGGCGATTCTTTGTATGTCCAGAAATGTCTAGTAATTTTCGGGGAAGTTTTTTAATAGTGTTTTCAGTAAAATCTAACTATATTTCTACTAGAAAACTATCTAAATCCTTTAAAAAAGCTTGCCAAAGGCGAAATTTGGTATAAAACAGGCATTTTTGGTCGAAAAAGCGTTTTTTGATATTTTTTAAAATCAAAATTTGGGAAGTTTTGACGTTTAGGGATAGTAAAAAAACGTTTAGAAGACCTCCGCTATTTATAATTGAAAATTACATCCTAGAAAAACAGTGGTATCCCCCGATGATGCGAAAGCAACGTCAAACGATCCCTAATTAAAAGCGGAACTTTCCGAACTTTTATAACCGTTCTCGAAAGCGAAGGTAAACAGCGGTAGAATAAACACGCCGGGGTTGCTCCTCTCAACGCGCGCGCAAGGGGGGAAATTCATTAGCAACAGTTTTTGGGCCAAGTACACGGGGGCCATTCTCCATGTTTTTCGGGTGCGTGTGTTTCCTTTTTTTAAAGATTTTTATTCCTTTAGCATTCGCGAAAACGTGATCGACCCGGTGGCCCGTTTTGTGGGAATCCACACCGGGGTGGCGAATGAGGAGGAGACGGCCGAGGAGGTGGAGATGAAGCGGCAGGAGCAGATCGAGGAAGAGCAGCAGATGTGGTGGCGCAAGCGGATCAGGGTGAGTGAAATGACTCGGCGGTGCTTTAACACTATCGGGGGGAGGCGCCAGATACTTTGTCCATATGACCCAACTTTGTGCATTTTTTTACTATTCCTAAATGTAAAAACGTTCAAATACAAAAATCTGGAAAATTTATTAGAATGTTTCACGACTTTGGATGGGTAGGAGCGCCTTTTATTTTCCATTCAATGGAACCATCGTTTTTGTCTTGCCGATTTCGCCCTTTTTTACAGACCTGGCTTCCATTCCGCAATGACCTCTGCTAGCTTGCCCTTTTTGCAGCTCCTGTCTTCGGGGGTTTTGAATCGAAAGTATACGAAAGTGGTAGCTAGGGGAGAGTTTCGTAATTCTTGTCGTATGAAATCAGAGAGTTTTCGTAGATTTTCATGGGGTTTCTGTGTCGGTATAGTTCAAAGCGTACGGATTATACCCAGATTTTGACGCAAGGAGCCGGAAATCTGCGAGTTTTTCATCGTCATTCGATTCGACGGGCTTCGAAATCTGTTAAAAATCCCGTGAAATCCACGTTTTTGTCTGGTAAAAACTTAGCGTCCCAAAACTGAATTTTTCGCGCTTCAAAAATCGAAAATTAAATTAAAAATTATTTTACAAAAATTAAAAATTAAAAAAGTATTTTGATACGTAGAACCTACCGATTACCTTATTTTTTCTTGATTGAGGATTGACTCGAGGTGAAACAATATTTTTTAACGGAATAAGCTAAAGCTATTCTATGCTTCCAAAATCAATTTAAGCTTGTAAAGTGTAATTCTAATCTTCAAAACGTTTAAAAAACTTGCACTCCTTTACAAAACCGTATTTTTCGCAAAAAAACGTCAAAAAGCCTATAATTGCTCGAATTTCAGCGCATCAACCGGAAGTACGGGATCAAGCCGGACGAGAAGATGCTGGCCGAGGGGTCGATCGTGAACACGCCCGAGCACGCGCTACCGCCCACAAGTCCGGAGGCCGGAGCGGTAAGTGATATGTCGTTCGTAGATTAAGTGAATTTTAGTATTCGATGGATGACGAGGCCGGGATGCGGGCCGGAATTTCCGGGACAGCCATCGGCAGCTTCAACCCGTGCGCCAAGAAGCCGCCGGCGATGAGCATCGTCAGCAACTCGTTGCGCTCATTTTTTCGGAGGTAATGTTTTTTTAAATAAAATAGCATCAGGTTTGAAAAACCGCTTCGCGGTTATCTTGCTTGTCGTGAGATGATAGTTTTAAAGGATTTAAGGGGGGTAAAACGCTTGTTTCAGCGGTTCCCTGGCCTCGTGGATGAAAAAGGAGCAATCGGCCAAATTCCTGACCAGCTTCAACCCGCAGCAAATCGACACGGATGTCGTGAGAAGTGTGATTGATTTTGATCGGATACCAGGTGGGGAATTTTGAGTTTTAAAAGGACTGGATAGTAGTGGAGTCTCCCTCTCCCTCTCTCTCTCTCTATCTATCTCTCTCTCTCTCTCTTTCTCTGTCTCTCACTGTCTCTCCCTCTCTCTCTCCCTCTCTCTATCTTGCTCTCTCTCTCGTTCTCTTTCTCTCGCTCTCTCTCCCACTCTGGTATTTTAAAGTTTAAACTTTGAACGTCGTCGTCTCGTTGTGATAATATTTTAATTTTGGATTTCTTAGGCATACAGAGATTTGAAACATTATTTTTCGGATTTTAGAGCTTTTAGAGCTTTGGATTTTAGAGCTAATTTTAGGCTTATTAAGGTTTCTTGAGCTTTCTATTAATTAAGCTGCGTAAGGCGTTCGATTAGCTTTTAGCGCAAAGTAGGCACCGTTTTTTTTCATTTTCGAAGGAACATTTTTTTTGCCAAACGATAGCATTGAATTTTTAGCGGATAATTGGTGAGGTTTGTTTTGACAATAGTCCATAAAAGAAATAATAAAAATATGAAGTTTTATTTGATTTTTATTTTGATTAATCAAATAATTATTTTTACGGTAAGGTATACAAATTTTGGTTACAGTAACTAGGCGGCCTGGGGGTTCCCTTACGCAGGAGATTTCATCATCATCCAGGCGATCGGGGGGTCAGAATGGGTCGAAGGGTTTCGAAAATGGCCACGGGGGCGAGGGAGGAGGGGTGTCATTGTAGAGATCATTTGATGAAGGGAATTCGTGTCCCAACCTGGTCAATTCCTGTATGCCGATTCGTTATCTGCAGCCTTGCTGTGGGCGCGTAAAATAAATACGCCCCTTGTGCCCCATATTTGCTCAAATTTTTTTTACCGTAGAATTTGTGAGTTTCAGGGTTTTTTTGTAATTTGTAGCTAGGAAAAATCTATTAGAAGGCGCAAACTAACTTCTAAAAATTACATTTTTTGAAAAAGTTGGAAACGCCAGCTTAAACATTTTAGAAAACAAATATGTTTCAAGGAAATTTGTCCATGAACGCTAATTATATCCAGGAATGGGCAGCAATTCAGGGATCTAAATTGTGTATTCTTGAAGACAAAATAAATCGGGTCGGGGTGAAATTTAATAAAATCGAAAATTTCGTTAATTTAAAAGATCGGGCACCACCTAACCAGACTAAATTGAACCATTATAAACTTTGTGCGTTTCAAAATTTTTTCGTAATTTAATCCATTATCAGGAAATCAGGAAAAATCTATTAAACACTGGATTAAACCGTGCAAAAAATCAAGTAACTATTTTTTGCGAAAATCGGTGGCTTCCTATCCGCTACAAAAATGTTACAAAGAAAATATTTTATTGGAATTCGAGTCATCGGATTAGTTCAATTCACAAATTGCCCAATACTTGACTAGGCTAAAACATTCATCTGCAAATGGTTTTACCAACAAAAACTTGCCCTTCTATAATATGATTTTTGTAATTTTTTGTAATTTTATAACTGATATTCTCTTAAAAGGAAGTTGCATTAGCCCGATTTGCGAATCGTGTAATACCTAATAGGATAAAACAGTTATCTGCAAAAACGTCTAGCGTTATAAAGCCGAACCTTTTTAATCATGCTTTTGAGCCGAAATTTTTCAAAATTAGACCTTAAATTAAACTTACCCTTAAATTCTTGAAATAAATTAAAAAATTAAAACTCCCTAAAAATATTACCAATTTTGGCGCGCTTCCAATGTTTTCTCGATTATGACCCGATCCGCTTAATAATTTAATTTGCCTTGATCTAACTTTTGATTTTCAGCACACGGCGCATCACTACCGGGCGGCGCTCCCGGCACGATTCCGGCCCAGGTCCGTTTTTTCGCTGGCCAGGATAGCTTCGAGTCAGGGGCCGACGTTGAGGTAGCGTTTTCAAGAATTGGCTGTTCAGCTCGTGTTTCCCATATTCATTTTTATAAAACGCATTTTCCTAAAAATTTGCTAAAATTTGGAAAAGTCAAAAAATCATATTCAGAGGCATTGAGTAAAAATATCAAAGGTTTGTCTAAGAAAAATATGTTTCGCCTCAATAAAATCCAAAGCGCAAACTAGTCCCGGTAATCAAGTAGTGTTGCATTTTGTTAATTTTGCAGCCTCAAAGTCATGAAATAAACAACAGATGATACAACAAATTATATTATATATAAATCGCTAATGCATACAAAAACCTGCAACATGCTTATTTTTTGGGGATTGCCGGCTCGCATTTGACGACGTTCTGCACCCAAATGACAATGAAACAGCGTTCTTTAGCAATCATTTTGAAAAGCCTTTTCTGCAGGAGATTCTCGGCGTTATTTTTAGAAGGGTGTCAAAGGGCGAAACGGTCTTAACTAGCTCTTTCCGCAATTGTTAATTTTGCAACCTTGAAAATACCGGGACCCAGTTACAATGAATTATTTGATTTCGAACGGGCCGATCCTTAAAATAACCTGAAACACCCTTTTTCCAGATAATCGGCCTGGCCACCACACAACATATTGGAGGGGATCCGGAGGTGACGACGACCCGGCCGAGTTTATTGCCGATGGGGCCGAGCAGTCTGGATACGGTAACGGGGACACCATAGTCCCGACATCCAAAACTACGACAAGCGAAAATAACCAACTCCCGGCAGACAAAATTCCCACAAACCAAATGCCGACATGCGACATACCGACAGCCAAAGTTCCGACAGGCGAAAATGGCGAAATTCCGACTGCCAAAATCCTGGTGGTCCAAAAAAACCCCACATACAAAATCTCGACAATTAAAATGCCGACAGTCAACGGCAGACAGCAAAAATCCTGACAGAAAAAATGCCGTGTCGTGTATCGTGTCCAGATTTCACTGTCGGTATTTTGGTTGCCGCAGTGTGTGGCAGTCGGTATTTTTGTTTTCGGGGATTTTGGCCGTCGTATTTTTGGCTTTCGAGATTTTTCTGTCGGTAATTTGTCTGTCGGCATTATGGATGTCGGTGTGTTGCTGTCGGCATTTGGCTGGGCCTGGCGAATGTCTCCAGGACTGCAAATTTGCATAAATTGAATTTAGGCCTTATTTAGAAAACAATAAAAATTTGAAGATCAATAGAAGATTGCCCGTACAAAAAATGTGTCGCATGGAACAAAAAATTACAAATAACTAGCCAACTATTTAGTGGGTCGTAGCTAAATGGAACCGAAAATGTTAATAAATTGTCTTACAAATGAATTCTCACTTAAATAATTAATTTTCCAGGTGATTCCAATTGGCGGTAGCCTTTCTGAGGCTATGGCTGAATCCCAATGCGTCCCCCTGCCAGCCGTAAAGGTATGCATTTATTAAATTCACTTTTAGGGCCTGCTAATTTTATTTTAATTTAAATTCATGACTCCCCACCTGTTTTATTATTAAATCAATTTAATCAAAGTTTAATATGAAATTTCAGAAAAACATCTACCACGGCAGCCGCGAATATTTTGCCTCGCATAGACCCGTGGCGCTGCGAACGGTTTGTTTTCAACGGAATTAAATTACTAAAAAACGGAGAAACTAGAAAATGGATAAAACGTTTTTTTTAATGAGACGGAAAATTTGATTTCCGGTATTTTGACGATCGGTATGTAATCGAAAATTTCTGTCAGTTTTCAAATTTGAGATGGTCTTTATTATTAATGCTAATTTTTTAATTATTTTTGTTATTTGCCATCGAGACCGCCGAACAAGCTTTGGTAAAAGTACTATACCAACGTGAAAACGATGCTGAAATTCATACATTTTTTTGAAAATCAAATCTTCATCGCGTTGCTGATCTTGACTAAGCTGGTTCTAATAAATTCCAAATCAGCTAAAAGTGAAACATGTGTTCCACAAGGAATGTGCAGAATTAGAAATACCAAAATCGATTTTTGCGAGAAAAATCAAGCATTTTTGAAAAATTTTTGAAAAATTGAGCTGGTTTTAGCCACTTTCAGCTTCGTAAAATTTAATTAAAAACGCTTTTCGGATACTTACACTTCCGTTACTAGGCATTTCCGGGGTTGTAGGTAAAATCTGAATTCCAGTCATTTTTCCTAAAAATCATTTTTCCTAAATTCATTTTTCCTAAATTCATTTTTCCTAAAAATCATTTTTCCTAAAAATCATTTTTCCTAAAAGTCATTTTTCCTAAAAATCATTTTTCCTAAAAGTCATTTTTCCTAAAAATCATTTTTCCTAAAGTTCATTTTTCCTAAAACCGGTTAAATACCGTAAAGGCCTAGTTCTTTAGTACTATGCATGAGAAAATAGAAAATTTTTAAGAATAAGGTCATATCTGCCTAAAGTGATCATAGGAAGTATTTTAGTTGCGCGTTTAGCCTAGATTTGGGTGATTGGAAGTGAAAAGAATCAATTATAATAAGAAAGATTTTCGATAAAAGCCTACTAATAACCAAACCAAACAAATACTGCTAAAAATGATAGCTTTTGGAATTTCTTGATATTTTTACGCATCCCTATTGAATGAAAAATTTTAGGAAAAATGAACTTTAGGAAAAATGATTTTTAGGAAAAATGCTTTTTAGGAAAAATGACTTTTAGGAAAAATGATTTTTAGGAAAAATGATTTTTAGGAAAAATGAATTTAGGAAAAATGAATTTAGGAAAAATGATTTTTAGGAAAAATGAACATAACCCGTAAAATCTCATTCCGCCCCCATCGATAATGCAAAAGCGCCAGAAATCTCAAAGAGCAGAGGGCTCCATAAATAGCACAATATTCACGATAACAGGTAGCTTGTCTTGGTAGAGAAATGTTTCAAGGAATTGCATAGGTAATTCGCGGGCTCAAGATGCATTGACTATCTCGTGGTCAGTAGAATAAATCGCGCCTATTCCACGGCAGAAAATCAATGTTTAATAATATGCAATATATTAAATTAACATTTCCTTTCTAGTCGACGCCGACCCCTTCGTTAAAATCGATCTGCTCGTTGGATGGGGAAGTGTTTTTTGACCAGCTGGCCAAGCCGGAATTACGTGAGTTCATTTGCTGGCTTTAAAGGGGTCTAAGACGCGAAGCGGCCGCTCGGCCTCATCACTAGCACTTGAAATTCAGAATGCCGAAATCTCATACTGTCGAAATTTGATAATGTCGAAATTTAGACCAACAATTTGCCCGGAAAAATCCAAATTATTTGCAAAAACCTGGATATTCATAATCTTGACGTGATGACATTTAGAAATTCCGAAATGTCGATGGAATTTCGATATTATGCCATTTTTACATGATGTAAATTCGGCATTATGAAATTTCGTCGTTATGAATTGTCGGTATTATGATAGCAAATCCCTGCGGCATTACGACATGCAATTCCCACCCGACCGACCCCAAATTTTGTCCCAAAAACCGCTTGGCCACCATAACGTGTCGTAATCGATTACGCAAGGAAAGAGCATTATCACGTTGCGTTTCGCGGGTACGGAAATATATTTTTTACGACTTGATTTTCCTGCATCACCCGGTTAAAAAATAGTATGTTGCAGTAAGAGTTAGTGATCACAGTATCGAATTATTACCTATTGGTACTTGATAAACCTCTCAATTAACGACGATAAATTGATAAAATTTTGGAATCAACAACATATGAATTAAATATCAAAAAAACCAATATAAATATAAAGTAAAATAACCGTAAGATAAAATAACAAAAATCCATTAAATTATTAATAAAAAAAACAATTCAGCCCCGCTCCGGGTTTTGGACCAAGTGCCCGAGGAGGAGCCCACCCCGGGCCAGCCGGAATCCAGGTAAATGGAAGATTTTGTTAGCGTTTTTTACATAGCTAACAATATTTACATTTCTATATACGTTAGTGATTTTACTAGGGTGATTTTACTTTTACTACTACACTCTAAATTTAAATTAAAGCTTGGAAAAATTTAAGGCCATCCTTTCGTTCAAAACGTTTCATTTTTTTACAGCCACCTCGAAACGCTGGAAACGAGGAGCGAGGAGCCGGAAGGTTGGTTCATAAACGGTTTACAAACCGTTTTTTATTTATTCCGTTTTAAGAGGCTCTTTTGCATTATAGGGGGAGGGCTAATTTTTATACGTCCAGAAATGCCTAATAACTTAATAGTAAGGGTTTAAGCTTGTTTTTAACAAAATTTAAATATGTTTAAAGTGGAAAAACAAATGGAAAAACCAGCTAAGCAATTGAAAAAGAATAAAAAACGAAACTTCTGTGAAAGAATATCAAAAGGAAGTGAAATTTCATGTCATAACAATCCAAAAAAGTATGTGTTGCAGCGAAAACGAAAACGTCTTTTTCTTAAGGATAAGTAATATGGCCCGTTGTTCCGTTTTAAGACTATTAGCGCCTAAATTGGACTTGTTTCTAGATAGACTAGGGTTGTAAATCACATCTTTCATTTTTGCTGCTTTTATATTTATATTTTACAGTTTAATTTTGTCTAAGCGCCCCTATTTGGAATTTGTGGGTTAAGCGTTTATTCTTTCCGGTTTGAAAAATGCGTTTCAAAAACATTCAAACTGCGAATGCGAGGGTGCGAGGGCAATCTGGCAAGAAAGTGTAGGCGAACAACTTTTAAAGGGACATGCAAGGAGGGCATGTCTGAGGATTTTCCTAAGATTTTTCCATGCCACAACACGCAACGCGCCTGATTGCGTAATCGCGAAACTGATTACAATACGCTTACCGTACTGAAACGCCAGTCGCGTTGGGTGGCGCGACGCCGCGAAATCCCTCGGAAATCCATACGTAGATAAAGCCATCGTAATGCTTCGTCTGCTCCTTTAATTCTGTTTAAAAATAGACATAAAAAGTGATGTATGGCTAGTAGAAAAGAAAAAGTTAAGCTTAATTGACAATCCAAAAATACACAACAACTTGTTCTAACGATAAGCAATTTTCTTTCTCTAGATTTGCTTCTAAATTGAGTGTGTTTATAAATAGTTTTTCTTCGCTTCTTTTAAATTTCGTATCAAAAAACTATTTGGCACTTTTGTGTCTTACTCATGTCCGTCGTGGCGCTAATTCTGAGCTTTTCTTTGTTGAGCTTTTGCTTACGTTTGCTTTTACGTTAAGTTTTTTTATATTTTGTAACGATAATCACAGAAATTACTTGTTTGCAACCAGATCATGACTGGAAAATTTTCGAAACATTTTTTTGACAAAATTGGCCCTATGGGTTTTATTATTTTCTAGCACGCTCCAAAATATAACAAATACATTACCGTAGTACCGAATTACCGTAATCCACCCGAATACTGTAGACGAATCGACCTCTCGCCCGGCTTCCGATCGTCGAAGAGAACGACATCTTGGTATCTTGCCGCCGCGAGTTTCTTATGGTTGGTGTGGGGGCGAAGGTCGAGAGAGAGAGAGAGAGAGAGAGAGAGAGAGAGAACGAGAGATTGACCCTGTAAAATTCGAAAAAATAATGTTTCAATTCCCTTGCATGCCTAAGAATTTTCAACTTACAATATTATCACAAACAGGATGTGCATTTAAAGTTTAAACTTTAAACTAGCACAGCGAGAGAGTTGGAGAGAGAGTAAAAGAGAGAGAGAGAGAGAGAGAGAGAGAGAGAGAGGGAGAAAGAGAGAGAGAGATGGAGAGAGTGAGAAATTAGGGATTAACCTACCAAGGGTTGTCAGAAAATCATCCCGCTACTTTCAAAGAAAATGTTGCGTGAATAAAATGAATAGAGCTAAAAACATTGAAGATAATTTTGTGCACTTCCATTTTGTCTTGTACAAAAGTTTACCGTATTTTACCCCAAAATTACATGCATGTTTGTTTTCGTGTCCTCTCGTGGAATCGTGTCCCCTTATAGATATCGGACCTACCGTACCCGCAGTGGCAGCGGTGGATGAAGAGGGAAAAGAGACGGACGCCCTACTCGAAACCTATGGAGCTGCTGTTGGAAGGCGAAATCGAAGATTCCGAACACTATGCGTGGTGCCGCCACCGTCATATCGCGAACAGCTTGGTTGGTGGAGGGTAATTGTCCGTTTGCGCGGGCATGCAGATTTTTAAAAATTGACCAGCTATCAAAAACCTTAGGGGAAGTGTGGTTTGTGAAAAAAACATGTTTCGGAAAACGAAAAAAAAACGGAAACGAAGAAGAAGATGATTTTTTAAGTTTAAAATTTTAAAACGCAGTTTTTATATCTGTTTCACGATGAATGTGGGTTTGGTGTCGGGTTGCCCTAACCTATATGTCGTTTGCTGAGGTTATAGAAAAAATTTAGAAAAATATCGATAACTTCGCTGTGATTTAAGTAATTTTACTTATTTTCCAGCTTAAAAACAGAATTACTTTAGATAATAAATAGTTACCTATTTCTAGTGCTACTCCATGCATTTTTCAAAAAGCGTTGGAACAAAGAAATTTTGATGTTTCAGATCTCTCTTGTCAAAAATATTTTCGGCGACAACCCAATATTAGCTTTAGTACAGGCGAAATATCTTCATGGAATCAAACAATTTCAAAATTGCAATTCGGTTTCAATAGCGTAAAATTAATAAAAAAACGGCGTAGAGAGTAGCTTAATAATTCCTGATTCCTACAAAAACTACATAAGTAATAAATCAGCTTTGATAGTATTTAAAATGTCATTAAAAATATAATAGCTACTAATCAATGCTATTCAGCGTTTGGCGACTCGCGTCTTGCCATGCCGACAAAAACGACGTTGGGCCGCCCGGAGCCAATCGACATCGTGCCCGGACCTACCGAAAGGCCACCGGTAAATTTTCTTTGGTTAAATGGTTGAATTTTCGATTATTTTGTTTATTCGAATTATTTAATTCTTCCTTGATAATTTCGATTTTGAATAGTTTTCAAAATTGTCGATAAAAATGTGAGTTTCGAGAAAAACCCCGAAAATAGAATCATAAAATATAAATTACGGCAGCCATATCTCCCAAAAATGCGGAATTTTTTTTGATAACAACTATTTTTCATGTAAACCAGCGTATTAGCTTGTTTGTCAAAGTAGTGACCATAAAATTTAATGAAACACTTTTTTCGGCGTGTACGAAATTTTATACTTTCTTGCGCTTTGGACCTTCGATCCTGCTTATTTTAATTACCGACACGTGTATTTTCTAGTTATTAATTTTGGCAGAAACTGACGTTAGACCATTGGGTGGTCCATTTCTCATTATTTCTGGCTAAAGTTTACTTTTCCCCCCGAAATTTTCGATTTTTTGGCCGGGTTTTTTCGATAGAGCAGCAAAATATACCATGGTGTGTATTTCAAATCGAAATAAAGTGTTTTGAGATATGAACGACTAGTTGATAAATAACGATCTTCTTTTCGAAATTTAAAAATGTGTCAAGCATTTTTGCAACTTTTTGCTATCAAAAAACATGAAAAACATTACAAAAATTGGCGTTTATTACAGTAGTAATTATTATCACAGTTGTGCCAAAAAAAGGATAAACGGTATAGCAAAAATCAGTCCCCCCTGCTAACAGCCCAGTACATGGCAACCCCCTGCTAAAAAGTACAGTCTTAAAATTTTGGGACCTTCCAGCCGTCCTAAATTACGCTTTTCCCAGCGTCGGAATCATTAATGCCAGTCTTGGCTCATATTAAGCCGGAAAATATGTGTTGCGTGGAACATAAACATGCAACATCATTTTCGAAAGCTTTATCGGATCGTTTCTATCCCCTGTATTTTCCTCACTACTAATTTACCTCCCCTTTCTTTCTCTTTAGAGGGATCAGGAAGACTCAAACCAAATATCTAAACAAATTATTTATTACGCATCTGCTAACATACTAAAAATTATCGAAGATCGAAGAGCAACAGGTGGATCCATCGTATCCTGTTCATTAAACAACCAAATATGTTTTGCAAGGTACAATAGACATGAAACATTTTTTAGGCAGTCCCCTCATTGGGCGATAGGATCCTGTTGAACGTCAAGTCAGGCATTATCGACAACCGGCAAAATAAGATCAGAACCAAGCGAAAGATGGGAGAAGGTGATATTTTTGCAGCTCAAGCTTTAGAGGGACGCACTTTTTCATTATCGGGGGATACTAGTTTGCATAGAATCGAGCATTTATAAATCGTACAATTGTTTTTACAGTTTTTTTTTTTTGACTCTTCCTAAACGCAAAAACTCACAACTGTCAGTAAAAATATCAAGACAATATATCCTATTTTTTAGAGTATTTTCTAAAATAGAAGCGTGGTTAAATTATCTAAGTGAAATCCTTTTAAATTACTTTGTATGTTCAAAACTTTAAATAATCGCTTCTCTGGGCCTATCGAGTTGAAGTAAAAATGATCCCCCGATAATGCAAAAGTACCGGGGACGAATAATCAGTTGATTTGCATAGATACAATCTAAAAAAACTGCTGGAATACTCCCTTTAAAAATACATAGGAAGGTTTGATGTCTAATAGAAAATTTTTGCCCTAAAAACTAAATGTTTTGACTAGGTTACTGGTTAGCAACTGTAACACCACTGTAATCGTCGACGAGTTTCCTACATTAACGAAATCTGTCCCAATTGTTACTGGTTCCTTCCCTCTTAGTTATAAGAATAAAAATAATTATGACATGGTGTACGAAAAATATCTTTAATTTAAATTAGCTACCACTTATCAGTAACATTACTTTTCAGGTGTCTTCGGCAGGTTGTGCCTGCGAAAGATGAAAAAGCAAAGTGAGCTGCCCGCCAATTTGCGACAGCAAATCGCCAATACGTCCGATGAACGGTGAGCGGAATAAAAATTTATGTCTTCGAAAAGCATTGACTAGTATTTATACCCTAGATGGGTTTAGAAGCCTAATCCACCCTCAAATTCAAAAAATCCGGCACAATTTCTGAATTTTCTGGAATGCAATTTTTGCAATCCTGGCAACTTTTATTATTTAAATTGTCCACGGAATCAACGAGATTCTGAATCTTATGTCTGAATTTCCTGAATCAAATCACATGTAATTTCGTGAGCTCAAAAAAATCGAACGTCTCGATTTTTCTCAAACATTTTGCATTTCCCCCAACGAAATCTTTTCGAAATCAAAAAAATCGAAAATTTTTGCAATTTTCGACAATATTCCAATATTCGCTGCGCCTATTATAGAAGAAAAAATTCTGGGCAAAGCCAAATTTGTGAAAAGAAAATTTGTGTTTCAATTTTTTTAGGAAATGTTTGTGGTTCGGATCAGATAATAATATAACTACGAAAGACCTCACGAAAAATATGTAGCTAGCCATCGCGGCGGAATTGAAGTGAAAACAGCAAGATTTATTTAGGAATAATACATACCTGTTAAAATACGGTGATCCTTTGAGCCCTTTTTGCGAGATATAGAGCCAACCATCCCCACTAGGACTGTTTTCGAATTATTGGAGTCGCGACATATGTTTCAAACTTTTTAGGAATACTGGGTTAGTTGAATTAAATAATTCGCCAATTGGTGTGTCCGATGAAAATCGCTGGACATTTTTCTGTAACTTTGCTTACCAAGTGAGCGTCTTAGGAAGGTATACAACCGTTAAAAACAGCGCATTTTCCCGCCCGTCTCTTCGTTATCGTATGTTAATCGATTTATCTGAATTCTTGGATTCTTGAATTGAGATAGCTTATTGTAAAAGCAAAATTCTGATTTTCGAAAGATAAAGTGTTTGAAACGCTATGTGTTTCAATTTTTTTAGGGAATTTGTGTTGGTCGGAGTAAATAATGTGTCCTTTCGATGACAGGCTTCCCATGAAAAATAGCTAGCTAGTCATCGCGTGGAATTTCAGTGGAAAATAACTGTTTGAAGAATAAAATAAGCCTATTAAAATACGGTGATCCTTGATCCCGTTGTTCGAGCTATAGAGCCAACTGTAACAAAGTCAAAATTATTTTCGTTTTTGCAGTTACGCCAGTTGTTTCAAATTTATTGGGGATTAGTTGAATTAGTTAATGACCCATTAAAATCGCCAGTCATCATTACATCATATTTCGGCAAAAAATTGTAGGTTGAAAAATGTATAATACCATTGACTAGACTTATCTTCTAGCCCGTCCCTCCCTTAACGTACCAATGGTGCGAGCAAATTTTTTTGACGGGGGACCCGTCCATTATAGAACGGAAAATTTTTTGCAAGACAATTTTTTGTAACATTATGTGTTTCGACATTAAGGGAATTTTCGTCGGTGAGAATAGGTACTGCGAGACCTAGCGAGTTCGATAGAGAAAAAACATTTTGAGCAATATGTCGTTTTCCAAATCTGCTCACCGTGTACTGTATTCGACAAATATCAATTTGAAAATCGTTGATTTCACCATCATTTTCCGCCTGAACCACAGTTTCTGGACTCTAGTTTCGCGTGAACATCTCCCTTTTCGGGCTCATGCCCAGGCATGATCGCGTGGCATATTGCTAGTGCACTTGCTTCATAAGTTTTTATTTTTTTGTCAGTGGGTTCGATTCCTACCTAATGAAAAACTTTTGCTTTTTGTTCTGTGATGCCAAATATGATCTCAATAGCATTAAAAACCAAAAAGCAAAACAGCTAATCAAAAAAGGTTCTGAACCCTGAGCATAAATTTGCAAAAGTTTGATAGGCGCCTGCACTATCCACTAGGCCACAATCGCATGCGGATGCTGGATCGCCTTGCGGCCTATGTCCCGGGCCTGCTCCATGTGCGGCAGCGTGGCGCCACGGAATTTTTTCATTAAAAGTAATTTTTATTGAATACAGTACACGGTTAGCAGATTTGGAAAACGACATCCTGCTCAGAATTTTTTCTCTATCGAACTAGCTAGGTCTCGCTCAAAAACTCCAATATCACCTAAAAACGACTCCTTGCTAGTTTTTGGAGTTACCCCATATGTTTCAAATTTTTTCGGGAATTTTGGCTTGGTGAATTGATGAATTGCAAGGCCGAGGCAAATTCCTAGTAATGACTGAGTAATTTTGCTTACGAACTGCCTGTCTTAAAACGGTACTCTATGGTCAAAAATAGCGCATTTTCAGCTCGCCCCTCCCCTATCGTACCGGTGGTTTCAGCTGAATTTTTTTGACCCAAGCTGTCCATCATCATCCAAAAATTTTTGCGAATGATAACGGTTTTGAAGCGATATGTGTTTCCAATTTTTTAGGGAACTTTGGTTAGTGGGAGTGGGTAATGCGCATTGGCGACACGCCTCCCATAAAAAATATGTAGCTAGTCATTGCGGCGAATTTTAATGGAAGCAACTAAGTAGATTTTTAAGGATAAGATATACCTATTAAAATGCGGTGATCCTATCAGCCCTTTTTACGAGGTATAGAGCCAACCATCACTACGTGAAAATTATTTAGTTTTGTGGTCGCGCCATATGTTTCAAATTGTTTCGGGAATCGCGGTGGGCCGGAGTAGATAATAGGCACCCGTGACAGACACAATTTTCTAGTGATGATTGAGTAACTTTGCATAGAAACTGAACGTCCTAAAGGGGATACAACCATTAAAAACAACGCTTTTTCAGCCCGTTCTTCACCTACTGGATCACGACGGTGCAGGTGATCATCTGCCTGCTGTCCGTCCTCTTCTACGGGTTCGGCCCCGTCGGTTTTTCGAGGGTCGAGCGGTGCGTTTTGAATAGATTTCTGAATTTTTCCAATATTAATTGATTTTTTTAAGCATTCTAGTTCTTTTAATTATCAGAATGGTGTCGACAAGAGATTTTGGTTCTTTGGCATTATCGAGGGGGGGGGGTAATTTTTTCTTAAAATCCGACCGAGAAAGGCCTAATAACGTAATATTAAGGATTTCAATAGTATTTTTACTAATATTGAGTCCATTTCAGGTGGAAAAACCAAGCAAAAAAAATTAAGAAATTAGCTGTTGGCCGAAACATCTATTTTGTAATTTTGTAATGAAATTTTAGGAATTCTCAAATACAGTTTAGATATACTTCCTAACACTAAAAATTTGGATAATAAAAAAATCGTGCCCCCCTCCCTCGATTTTGGCACAAAAATTTCTTTTTTTTTTCGTTGAAATATTTGACCTTTTGAATTTTCTCGTATTTTTAGGCAGTAGCTCCTGGGGTTTTTTAACGATTTTTTAATTGAAAATACTTTAATAATAATAATAATTTAAATGTTTAATATTTATTTCGTAAGGAATGATAACATTAGGTAAATAATAACAATTTAAATCACTAAAACTTATATTTAACTTTCAATATTCCAGAAAAGAGCTAGTAATGCACACGTCGGTGACGCTGAAGATGGTGTCGATGTACGAGCCGGCGAATTTCTGGCTCGGCCCCAGTCATGCAAATTTGATACGGCTCGGCGCCAAATATTCGCCGTGTATGCGGTTGGAGCCGAGCATTTGGAAGCTGATCGAGAAGGACAGACGGTAAATTAACGAGTTTAAAGGGACTGGCAAGGCAGAGGCAATTCCTCAAGGCCCGTTTTAATTTACCGCTAACATCCTATCCTATAAGCGAGAAAAGTATGTTTGTTTTCTGTAATGAGGATTTCTCGGCCGTGAGGCCGAATTTCGAGCTGATTTTTGGCATGAAGGTGGAGAAACACATTTGTCAGACACGCATTTTTTTGTTTTGCGAAATTCTTTCATTTAACGATTTTACAAGCAAAATAGTGAAAATCCTTAACAAAATGGGCCAATGGCCGTGGTGTCCGGGGCATAACTCGATTCGCATTTGGAATTTCGGGCTGAAATTTGGACCAGATATGTATTCGATAGTGGGGATCACGCGCATCTTATTATTTTTCACAAATTTTCAGCGCATTTAGCCTAAAAAAGCGATTTTGTAAAGTTACCAGAAGTCCACCCTCCCGGGTTGAACGCGCCCCCAGGACAGAAGAGGCCTTTCCGCCGCCGGTCCCCATGCCTCCTTTGGTATAATATGAAAAAAATTTCGGGGGGGGGGGGGGGCCCCCAAAAATTTTTTCCAAAAACCACAAAACATTAACGAGAAAACAGCGCCGCAGGCAAAATTTTTTGAAAAAAGGTTACATAGCTCTACAAATAGCCGTAAAAAAGTGAAAAAATAGCGCCGCAGGCAGCAAAATTTTTGAGAAAATGAAAATCATAAGGGTCCCCCCTTATGAAATTTTCGGGCCCCGGCCGATTTCGGGGGGCCAGGCCCCGGGGCCGGTATTACGCTACGTCCCTGCCCCCGGGTTCTAGCGCCGCAGGCCAAATTCTGGAGAAAAACCAGTAGCTAGCGCCGCAGGCCAGAGAATGGTTTAGAGTCAGACTGAAGGGGAATATATGGTTTCTCGACGGGGGCCAGTGGAAAAGGGCCGCGAAGCGGTCATTTTCCACTGGTCTGTTAATAATATAGAATGTATTTTAATGGTTTTAATTGGGAAGTGAGAAAAATATTTTGAAAAATCGGAAGTTTCGATATTTTTTGGCCATTTTTCATACATTTTTGGCAAAAACCCACGTTGTTCGAAAATTGATAATTTTTTATCAATTTTTCTATATAAGAACTGTGTAAATTCCTATACAAAGGTCTATTTTTTATTGCAAAAAAATTGGCTAGCCCGTCCACTCAACAGGAAGAAGCGCAAAATCTTAGAAAATCCATGTTTTTTCTAGTTAGGGTTTCATTCGAGAGAATATGCGATCAGTCGTGCGAATTTTTAACCAAGAGTACATAACTACTATCATCAATTAGTATTCAACATTTATTCATGATAAAATTAGTGGCGAGAATTGTTTGCTAGAAAAAAGTATGGATGCTAGATTCTAGAATTCATGCCAATTCTCTAATGACTAATTTTTGAAACATAAACTTTCAGAAAGCAACAAACCGACTAAATGAAATGATATCCATTAGGTCATAAAATGATTAAGTAACCGCTAAAGACGAATATTAAGTCTATTAAATAGCAATAATTACCAGTAAAGTATATGATGAAATTTTTTATATCGATGGTTGTGCTCAAAAAAAGAGTTTTTCATATTTTCTAGAGACCATCTCTCCAATACGGTAAATTTGGTGTATTTCTTGGGTTTATTCTTGATCATATGGTTACTGCATGAAACTGGAAATTTTTCGTTTTGTGATGATTTCATTTTTGCGGGTTTTCTGTGGATGTGATGGGTGATTTAAAATTATGAATTTGCCAAGAATCCGCCAATGGGCATCCGCCAATTGATTATCCTGGGATTTTTTGGGTCTTTGAAAATACTTGAAACACGATTCGATTAAGTTTCGATTATTGACACGACACGATTTTTTAGTTTGCCGGATTAGCAATTTTTTTTGAAACCGATTTTTTAGAGACGAAAACCAGACGGGCTGCTGCATCTACGACGATGGGAGTGGGTGTTTCCAGACGACTGAGGAGAATTGCCCGGTAAATTCAAGTGTTTCAGAAATAAAACGCCATTTTTATTAATTATGAGCTAGAATCGATATCGTTTAAGCGGGGCTAAAATCTTATCATATTCAAATACAGAAAAGCATGTTATTAAAAATCCGTGTAGCATAGTGATTATATGGACACTATTAAATTTATGCCTTTAATGAGGTTGCGAGTAATTTAATTGGTTCTTTTGCATTTTCGGGGGAAGGGAGCTGGGAAGAAGGGGAAAAGCCTCTGATGCGTCTATAAATTCCTGGTGACGTAATGGTAAATATTTTAATAGTGTTTTTTAGTAAATTCAACTTTAATTTATGTGCAAAAACTATTTCAAGATCAAAATCTCATATTTTTATCATAAAAATTCATTTTTTGGTATCTTTCAATAAAATTTTTAAACGTTTTTAATTTTTTAGTTTTAGATTTAGCCACAATTTAGACGCTCAGGAATGCTAAAAATAGGTTTTGAAACGCTCCATATTTTAATTTTAAAAAATGGAAAGTTGACGCCCTCCTATGTATATTCTTTTTTGCGACCCCCCCCGATACTACAAAAGCACCGTTTATATATATTATTTATGTCTACAATTATTATAAACGGGGTTTTTCAGAGCTACGGTGCCCGATTCCACTCGTGGTCCACTCGGCCACCCCGGCGTCGTCCCAGCAAACCGCAAGTGTTGCCCCTTTTTGATGCGACGTATACGGTAATTCTTTAAAAACTATATCCTAGATGCAAAAATAACCTAGGGATAGCCATACTTTTTGGTGTGAAATTATACGAAGAAAGTGGTTTGATAATTTGCGTATTTCCCTTACAAAGAAACCGCCCATTGACTGTGCCGGACTTGGCCAAAATTCATTTCCAGGGCGAAAAGGCGGTGGTGGAGGCGTTGTTCTCGGGCAACAGCAAGTATACGGTGGGCCCGGTGTGCGGCCAGGATCCCGGGTAAGAAAGTGAAAAGTTTGTGGTGTCATTGACCCTTTAAAAGGTCGAAAGAAAATAGAAAGGAAGTAGAAAGCCTAACCTAAAAATGTGCTCAAAATTTACTAAAAAAAATGTTTCGTTTAGAATTAGTTTTGAAACGAGAGAAAAGATAGGAATTTCATCATTTTTCTCTTTCGTCAATTTCCGGTTTCTTTAACGGATTTACGGTTTATCAGGGGGAAGAAACCCAACTTTTTTAACATTCATTTTTTGCTAATATTAATAGAGCAATTCTTTGTAACTTTTTTTTACTATTACCGAACGCAAAAACTTCATGAATTTCATTAAAAAATACGAAAAATATCGGGTTTTCGACAAAAATGGGCGGTTTTTACCAGCATTCTGAATTCTTAACATTTTTTGTAAGTTCTTAGATAGATTTGACCCGAATACAGCTAAATTTGACTAAAAAAACACTTTTAAAATACGTCGTATGTTAAGCTACTAGGAATTACCGGCCGTAGAAAAAGAGGTTCCGCCCAGCCTCCCCCGATAATGCGAAAGTACCGGTTTAGGATGTGCAAAACGCCGCCCTCCTCTCCGCCGACCGAGTGGAAAAATGACCTGTCGCAATGGCCGGTAAGCAGCGTGCGAAAAATAGAAATTGAATGTTGTAAACTTTTGTAAAGAATTCGGCGAATAGACCGGAGCATTCATGCGTTCAACTTCCACGCTACCTTTCAGTTTTACGAAACACCTATTTTAAATTCAATTTTTGGCATTTTTACCTTTTTTGTCTTTTTTTATGAAACAGGAAACACTTTGACAAACCTAATTTTCCAGTAAATTGATCGCTGAAAGCTTTTAAATAACAGATTGAATAAAATAATTATAATAGATTGAATTGACTAAAAATTAGGAGAAATTGTTGTTTCGAAAAAGAGCGTTGTGACAGCAGTATAATGTTACTAATTGAGGGGACAGCCGGTAGCTCTATTTTCACTCGTTTTAATGGAAAGTCACAAGTCACAAGATGAATGCTCCTAGAATTTTGGTCCACCTGTTAGAACTTTTCTCGAAATCCCATACATTTTGGCCTGCGCGAGCCAAAAACTGCTGCGTTTGCTTCAGCTCCCGAACCAAAATCCAGAAAATGCATTGATTTTGGAGGGCCCATATCTCGGCCATGCAGTGTCCGATTTTGATGATCTCAACATCTATCGATATCTACTCCTCGAGAGCTCTCGATTGGTGTTAAAGGTATCGTATGCAAATGCTTTTATGCAGAGATATCTCGCTTAAACGCTTTCTTGCAAATCGGACGTTCCTGCGGGATTTTACAGCGGTTTAAAGATTTTGTGCCATTACTTTATTTCCAACCGGATACTTAAAACCATCAACGCATTAATGCGTTCAACTACTACGCAAACCTTGAGAATTTTTCGAAACATTTTTTTGAAAGCAGTATTTTTGGGTGTAAACCGGTTTTGATTTTAGCTTTTTTTATGAAGCAAGCAGCTTTTATCTTAGCTTTTTTTACCAAATAATTAGACATTTGAATGCGCAAATTTTTCTAGTAAATTGTTTGCAAGAACGTTTGATACATAAAATTTAGCCAAAATTCCATATTTTAGATCTGCGAATCCGTCTACAAAGTGAGCGCGTATCCGGACCACATGAAGTGTAAGCTGACCGGGCGGCCGTGTTGTCTCATGCAGTTGGTGAGTTTTGGTTTAAATTTAGGTAATTATGAAATCCAGTAAAATGTGATAGAACGGCGCATTTCAGGCTAACTTTAACGCAAAATAAACAGGTTTAGAAAATCTTCATTTTAGGGCCAATGCCGCATCGCTACGCGAGAGTACTGCGCCTTCGTCCAGGGCACCTACCACGAGAACGCGACATTGTGCTCGCAGGTTGGCCTGGAATTTTGATGTTTTGGCGATGGCCGTAGCTCCCCGATCTAAGATTTTGTTAGTCAAATGCCGTTGGCTTGTTTAGAATTCCGGGAGAAAACCGTATGTAAAATCGATCAGCGTCAATAGTACAGTTGCGTACACAAAAATCGAAAAAATCAAGTTGTGTTAAATCTTCATACCCAGCATATTTAAGCATTCTGGCATGGTAATGCACGGTGAAATATTTTTCCTTCTCGAGATAATTGGGGACAAACTTCGGAACTTTTTTTTGATACACCCTGTACAAAAACCATTGTAATTTTCAACTGTATTTAAAGGGGCCAGAAAATTAATACTATCGATTTTCTTGCCTCTAAAGCCCCGTAGATTTTGGCGCACCGCGACACGCAACGCGCGCAAAGTTTTCATTACGTAAAATTAGATGAAATTAATTAGATTAAAACCCCACCCCGTCAAGGAGGCGAATTGACGTGCGCGTTGCATGTCGCGGGCGCGGTAAAACATACAAGAAATCCGTATCGATTCGGCAAAAAACCAATTCATTAAAAACGGAAGAAAATTGCTAACAACGTTAATCGTATTATAGTAATTTTAAAAAATCATAATAATTTGCAAATAGATCGGTTTCTATCTTACTCGGATTATTTCTAGCATGTTTCTAGAAATCATCAAAAAACGTTGAAACACCGAACTCGGTAATTTCCACTAACAACTTTCGGAACAGTGGGTTTTCCGGGCAGGCAGCTAAGCTAAAAAGCGATGAAACATGTGCTTTTTCAGGTTCACTGCATGGAGGATGTCTGCGGAATGGTGCCATTTCTCATCAAAGATCGTCCCGATCAGGCTTCGCGCCTCTTCATCTCCCTATTTTTGCATGCTGGGTATGTTCTGAAATTTTGGTACCTTAAATGGATATTACGGGTAATATTTTTATCTAGCTGATAGAACTGGGTAAAAGTGAAAATGGAGCGCGGGAATAAATAAGAAAGTACGCAGCAATAAATACGGGTTGCC
>CATQJA010001661.1:0-12773 GCA_958295435.1 Mesorhabditis spiculigera | reverse complement strand
AAAAATGGAGCATACCAAGCCAGTCGGGCAGGTGGGTGGTCTTTTAAAGGGACTGGGAAGTCATCTATCTATGGATTTTGCCTTTCGAATCCCTTTAAAAGAAATTAGCATATTTTTCCAGTTCCCCTGCTGGCTGCGCTCGATGACGGCGAGTCTGCTGGCCGATTCGGCGAACGGCTGGGTGGAGATCTTTATGCGGCATCATATGGGTAGGCATTGTTACATTTCCTAAAGAATCTCGGCTAGCTGCCCTTTTCCAAAGAGTTGCTGCAAGCCTGCCCAATTTCCAGGCACCTACAACAACCAGTGGATGATCGTCGACTACAAGCTGTTCGAGCCGGACATCCACTGAAGGAAAATACCTTTTGGGTGTTGGAAACCATGCCGTGAGTTTCCGCAAAGGTTTTCTGCTAGCTTGTCTCTAACTCTGGTTTCTCAAGGATCTCGGCTATCCTGCCCTTTCCCAAAGAATCCCTGCTAGCCTGCCCTTCCTAAATAAACCTCTGTTAGCCCCCATCCTTGCAGCGGTTTCCACGTGGCTCGCGACAAGTCCGCCGAGCTCCAATCGACCACCTACCATCCCTCCTATAATCTGCCCCACGAGAAGGAGATTGTCGAATATTCTGCTCTAGAAAAATTTGTAGGTTTTGCTTTAATTTCCGATTCCTAAATGCTCTATGCTAGCTTGCCTGCCACCCTGAAATTTCCGAAAGAATCTCCGCTAGCCTAACATTTTTAGGCTCGTGCTTTCGATAAAACGAGGTACCAGGGAATTGGAGGTGACTACTATCGGCCTGGAAAATCGCCGAGGGCCAAGATTTTTGCTCGGGACCATCACAAAGCCACCGACTTTGAGAGCTTCACAAAGTTGTTGAGGTTAGTCAGCAAGAGAGAGATAGAGCGAGAGCGCGAGAGAGTGAGAGAGAGAGAGAGAGAGAGCAAGCGAGAGAAACCTTTCAGATCCATCAACTACAAAAACGACGAACTCTCGAGGTGCAACTGCGATCCACCATATAGCGGAGAAGCGGCGATTGCCGCGAGGGAGGTTGGTCAATTTTGGGGTTGCGGTAATGGGGCAGCTTTTGGAGCCTCAACGATCCGAACGGGAGGTACGAATTAGCCGCGATTGGACATCGCAACCATGGAACCATCGATTTTAAGGTAAGTGGAAGCGATTCCTAAATGGTCTTTGATAGTCTGCCTTCAGTGCCAAAGGAATTTTCACTAAAATAAGGTGGTTTCGGACCTCCTAAAGAATCTCTGCTAGTAGCAAATCGATAATTGCTTAAATAATCTCTACTAATCTACCCATTTAGGGGATCAACTACGAGAGGGCAAAGAAGTTCTCATTCCGAGCCTGGGAGCCCCTGCTTGGGATGGGGAGAATGAGTGCCGGTGTTCGAATGGGTGATTTCGAGCGGCGCTCATCAGTGTGAGTTTTTGATGGAGAGAGAGAGAGAGAAGAGAGAGAGAGAGAGAGAAAGATCCAAAGCTGAAGGCGAGAAAAATTGGACGGGAGAAGGCGGGAGTGGAGCTGGAAAATCGAGGAAAGCGAAAGAAAACGAGAGGCAGAGAGAGAGAGAACCAGCATTTTGCAGCGCGGGCCCCATCGTGGCCACCCCGACCGATTCGATTTTGAGCACCTGGAGGTCGAATGGGAAGCGAATCTCGCATAAAATTTTTGCTAAATTTTTGTCTTTTTTACAATTTTTAAGGATATATCTTTCAAGGCAATATAATATATCTGTAAATTATTTATTGCACTGGCTATCCGGGCGCCTACGCATCGGCGCTCTATTTCCCCATCGGCGGCATTGGAATCTCGGGTACGAACGCCTGGGGTGGAGGGGTAAAGCCGCCGCTGCTGTGGCTGGGGCTCTTGTCTGAAAAAACTCTGCTAGCTTTCACTGGCTGTTTAGACCCGATTTTCCTCGTTGTTTCCTGACTTCTCAATCCCCTTAAAACCCACAGCCAGCACAGGGGTAGGAAGGTGTTGGTGGTGGGGGCGGAGATCTTCGCGCAACCGTCGGTGGAAGGTGGGGCAGAAGGGGGCCGGAGGGAGGCGGAGGAAGTGCTGGTAGAGGAGCAGGAGGTGGTGGAGGAGGTGGAGGTGGAGGGAGCTAGAATTTTGTGAAGGGCGTGGCAGCAGACTTACCTGCCGGAATTCCGGGAGGCCCGCGGCGGGACGCTCCAGAATTGACAGGGAGGAGCTGGAAATAAAGGTTTGAAGCGGAAGAAATTTTTGGAGACTTTTTAAAAACCCCTGCCCAACCCTAGTTTAGCCTAGCCTAGCCATTTCCACTTTTAAAATCTCTGCAGATTACCCGGCAGAGGATTACGCTGTTAACTTGCCCGGGGGCACAAA
Source organism: Mesorhabditis spiculigera (assembly GCA_958295435.1). NCBI lineage: Eukaryota > Metazoa > Nematoda > Chromadorea > Rhabditida > Rhabditidae > Mesorhabditis > Mesorhabditis spiculigera. Next base: position 10,408 of record CATQJA010001661.1, on the reverse strand, counting down.
AAAATCTTAAATAATCACAGCTAGCTTGCTCAGGGCGACAACACCTAAAAGATCACGCCTATCTCGCCCCAGGGCACTGGTCCCTAAGAATAGCTGCTAGCTTGCCCCGGGCAACATTTGCTAAATTCACGCTGTTAGCGTGTCCTGGACAACCCTTCCTGAAGAATCTCTGCTAGCCTGTCCTTTCCTGAAGAATCTCTGCTAGCCTGTCCTTTCCTGAAGAATCTCTGCTAGACTGCCCTTTCCTAAAGAAACTCTGCTAGCCTGCCCTTTCCTAAAGAATCTCCGCTAGTCTGCCCTTTCCTAAAGAATCTCTGCTAGTCTGCCCTTTCCTAAAGAATCTCTGCTAGCCTGCCCTTTCCTAAAGAATCTCTGCTAGCCTGCCCTTTCCTAAAGAATCTCCGCTAGCCTTCCCTTTCCTAAAGCATCTCTGCTAGCTGGCCTACCTGAGGGCGCTCCTGAACCGGTTGCTGCTGATTTGGCGTCTCCCAGCGCTGGGTATTTGGCTGTAAAGTGTACATTATCCGGAAAAATGCACCAATTTCTACCTGCTCATTCCAATTATGCTGGTTTCCGCCTTGATTCCTCTGATTTCCTTGATTCCAGTTGTTGTTATTGCCATTGTCGTTGTCCCAGTTTTGCTGCTGCCCACCTAAAGGTGTTGGGAATCGCGCGTTTCCACAAGGATCTCTGCTTGCCAGCCTTTTCCTAAAGAATCTCTGCTAGCCTGCTCGCCGCTTCCTTCCCAAAAAATCGCTGCTAGCCTCCTGCCCCACCTCCTCCACCAAACGGCCTCTTGTCCTGGAAATTGTCCTGATCTCCGCCCATTCCGTCGAAGTTCATTCCGTTCATAGGACCGCCGCGTCCACGCCACCCCTGGAGGAGGTGGGCCCCAGGGTCTAAAAAATTTAAATAAGCCTTGGCACAGAATCAGTATACTGTATTTCTGCTTCCTAGTTCATTTCATTGCAATTTTTCAAATTACCGTACCCTAAGGCCCGTGGTGGTGATGGTGGCGCATCCAGGGCGGCCGCGGCCCGCCCGCCACCAAGGAGGTGGCGCGCCCCTGGAAAAAGATTGCTTACTTTGAGCAATGGAAAGCTAGCATTTTCGCCCAAACTTAAGCCCAAGCCTACATTAAGCCCGCGTATAAGCTTCCAGGTAAGCCAAGCCTAGGTCAAAACCTAAGCCTAAGCCAAGCCCAAGCCTAAGCCAAGCCTAAGCCGAAACCTAAGCCTAAAACAAGCCTGCTCCTAAACCCAAGCCCAAGCTAGGCCAAGCCTGAAATGAAGCAAGTTGAAGCCCAAGCAGTTTTGTACCAAAATTCTTGTCGATACGGTGGGGCAGATCAGGCGGGAACCTGACAAAAAGCCGATATTTTCGCTTTTTAGGTTTTCCCTTGATTTTACCACCATTTCTGCTTTCTATTTATTAGTAATTGATGATATCTTTGCAAAAGTCACTTTTGTAGCCTTTAAATCGAATATTCTTTGTTTTATTCAGCTTACCATTGCGCCAGCGTCGCAACGTGGAGAATGTTAGAATACCCAGTAGTTTCTGCATCGGGAAACGCTAAACAGGGCAGTTCAAACGGGAAAATCTATTTGAGAAGCAGTAGACATTAAATTTGTCAAGTTCAAGGCGCGAAAATCGTGGGGAAATTTTGGATCAGTCTTGAGATGTGTAAATTGCGTTCGAGTCTAAGCCTAAGCCTAAGTCTACACTAAAGCCTAAGCCTAAACCCAAAACTAAGCCTAAGCCCAGGCCAAAGCCTAAGTTTCCGCCTAGCCCAAGCCAAGCCTAAGCCTAAGTCTAAGCTAAACCCTATGCTTATACCCTAAGCCTAAGCCTAAGCCGGCACTCTGACATCATAGCAAACTCTTTGAAAATAATTAAATAGATTCTCCAAGGGATGAGGCTCATTTTGAGCTTGTCAAGACAAGTCTCTTGAGACAGAAAATGATATCATTGAGAACTTGAGAGGAAGTGAACAAAAGAGAGAGAGAGAGAGAGAGAGGAGAGAGGAGAAACAAGGAAATGGACTGGAACGTATTACATTAAGTCGGGGTTAAGCTTTGGCACACCGGGTTCAACTTGAACATTTGTGATCGCCAACTTTTGGAGAAGAAATGAGGATATGGTGCGTGCGTGTGGGATATGGATGGATTGGCGAGCGCGGGAAGAAAACTCGCCGAGCGCGGAGGACCTCCCCCTGGAACAGACAAAGTGACAAACAGGGTGATAGACAGACAAACAGGAACAAAGGAAACGTTCTGAAAAATGAATGGGAGGAAGACTGCAAAATTTGGGTTTTGAGATTTTTTTACGCGTTAGAAAAGCTTGACCTGCCCGCGAGAGGAAGATAAAGACAGAGATAGATTTTTGCGTATCTAGAAACAACTAGTAACTCTAGGAAGTGTTTTCATCATGTTTTTCGTTAAAGTAACAATATCTCAACTAAAAACTATCTAAAAACTTTTTAAAAAAGCCAAAATGTTGGTCAAAGATCGGCTATTTTCGGCCTAAAAGTCTATATTTTTGAATTTTTTAATACAAATCTGTCAAGTTTTCGCGTTTAGGAATAGTAAAAAACCATTTGGAAACACTTACGCTATTCATATTTCCAAAATTTGATCCTGAGAAAAATGCCCCCCCCCCCCCGCACCGATAACGCGAAAGAACCCGATGGTTCCTCAGCTATGCAGCGCATCAAAAATATTTAAATTACGCGTAGAATGAATCAAAAATAAACCGATTGCTTTTGAAAGGCAAGCCGACAAACTAACACGATTGCGGAAACAAACATTTATCGCCAGAAATAGAAACGTGTCAAACATTAAATTCCTTTAAAGAGAAGTTTCTCGAATCGAAATGCATCGTTGGCAGCGGAACGAAGGAAGGCCGCTGAAGCTCCAGGCGCTGTCAGGATCAGTTTCGAACACCATAGCTGCCGGTATTCGCGTTCTGGCACAATTAATACTTGTAGAAGGGCACCGTTGCTCCGCCTGTAGGTCATTTTCCAAGCCAGCCGTCCTGTGAATTTCCTAAACTTCAGTGTTCCGCGAAGTGCTGCAGCATGCGAAGCTGTTCGGCACTCATTCTTCGGATTTGTGCGAAGAATACGTCGATTCGCCGATGACCACCCATCCACTCCCTGCATGTATTTAAGAAAGACCTCGAGCACTGCATAGTCTCGACTGAAATACGTTTCAAATGCGATCCGGCGGCTCTGCCATGCCAGCAGACAACTGCACGGTTCTTGGTTGCACGTGCTTGATGAAAATCGAGCCCGGCACGGCGCCGACGAGCTGCTCTACCTCGACGAACGTGCTCAGCCAAATGTTCGTTGGCTTCAGAGCACCGAACATCCGGGCAAATAAATCCGCATCCAATTCATGAAAGTCCGCGGTGTAGATAAAGTGGTCGCACGTGAAACGGGGCTCGTAGGGGAGAACAGCAGAATCGCCGTTGAACAGCAGCTGTGAAAGGTCCGAGCTTTGTTGAAAAACAAAGAACTGCACGTGACGACCAGCAAAGTCTGCGCTAATTGCCGAATTGGTTTGATGACTCGGGAGGCGGTCAACGCAATGATTATACACCTGCGACTCCAAAGCAATGGGGTCGCCTTCGCAGCACACAAGTACTCGATCGTGTAGCGATGGCAGGCAGCTTTCAGACGTCCGTTCACCGCCTCCAGCGCCAAAATCGTCTTGAATTCCACGGGTTCCACGATCACCTCCAGCAATTGAGCGGCAAATCGACGAGATGGCGGGCATCGGGAAGGATGCCGGTTCGCTCGTCGAGTTGCTTGCTGACGAGCAGCAAAACGTCCTCGTCGGCGTCGTAGTCGAGGCACCATTGATCCGGCTTGATTTGTACTCCCGCCGAGCATCGTCGTCGTTGCTCAGCTTAGCGCCTGCCTTGCGGTTCCATTCCCACTGAAAAACAAATATAGTTTGAAAAATTTATTAAAGATACCCAGAGAAGATACTAAAAGAACGAAATTTGCGTTTGATATTTTCCGATTTTATGCCCGATTTTCTTCGGATCCATCACAAGGATCGTACTTGATAAAGTAGGTATCCATTAGTGTTTTCATTCTTATTTTTTTACTTTGATAAGCCCGGGATGGCGTGTCAGAATCGGAGTGATCGCGCGGGCAGATGTGCGAGTTGCCCGAGGGCATGTCACATCAGCGTGTTTGAACCCGTTCGCAGCTGGGGTGAGGATACGATCCTTGTCTCTAGATTATTGATTGTTGATTGTTGACCTTTTTGAAAAGGTTTTTCTTTATTTTTATGTCAAAACTACAACTTTGTTTTACTTGAATTCTTAGCGCCAGCTTGTAAGATATCTGGGTTCTTTCGCATTATAAGGGGGTGGGAGGGGCCAACTTTTTTCTAGAATCTAATTTTTGAAATATAAATAGTCAAAGTCTTTCTAAACGGTTTTTACATTCATAGACGTGAAATTTACAAAATTTTCTTAAAAAAGGGTTAAAAAAACTGCAATTTTCCGACCAAAATGGCCGATTTTTGCACAAAATGTCGACTTTTCCAAAATTTCTAGTCTTTAGATAGTTTTTCTAGTTGAACTGCAGACATTTTTTACTAAAAACACTATTAAAACACTGGCTATTTAGTTACTAGACAATTCGAGACTTATGTACCTTTTGGTCTCCCGAAAAGCGAAAGAACCGAAATCTTTCAACGTAGCGAGCTTACTATTCTTCCTCCTATATTATTGATTTCAACAGTTACTTTTAAAACGGTTTTTTTTTAAGCGTATGAAAGTTTATTCTATTACCTTTTTTAGCACCAGCCTTCCGTGCAACCTTGCCGAGAAGATGGGCCCAAAATTGGCGTCAAAAACGCGGCTGGTGGGTACCTATTTATTTTCTATTTTCTTTATAGTTATTTCTTCGAATTTGAGAATGTACTATCTCCTTTTTAGGCCTAAAACCTGCAACAGCTACAGCCAAGCCCGACGACTGGAAGCGGGGATAAACCTGAAGCACCTCGCTCGACAAGAGCGCCAAGGACAAGGGAAGTTAAGGTAAAAACAAGGGTGTCAAAAACGCTTTATAGACTCAAAATATTGTTCTTCATAGGTCTTAAAAGGCTAATAAATTGATGTAGGCTTTTACGAAGCTGTATATTTGATTTATAAAACCAATATTAAAGGTTTATACTTTTGAATGTCCAAATTCTCTGTGCCTTATGTAGATGAATAGCTTTGTAATAACCACTTTAAGAAGCGCTTTATCGATTAAAAGTTGCTTTTCTGTGTTTTAAAAGGTCATAAAGTTAGTTGGTCGTTTCAGTGGCTTCGTTTAGAGAAACAAGGTTTCATAAATTTGAATTCCTGAAAGGTAGTAAACTGAAGTAGACGTTTTCAGTGGGTGCTAGTTGATTTGTGGCACCAAACTTTATAGGTTTATTATTTTTAATGTCGAAATTCTGTTGATTTTATCTAGAATTTGTATATTTTTCTACAACCACTTTCAGCAGCCTGCACAAGCCTGGGCCCAACCCAGCTGCCTCCAAGCTCATGCAGCCCAAATCGATCATGAAGCCGACGGGCAAGGGCAACATTTCGATGGTATCGTATCTATTTTTAAGCTTTATTTCACGTTTTTCAGCCCATCGCCGCGCCCAAGAACTCCAAGCCGGAGAAGAAGGGAGCGCCCAAGGTCGTTGGTAAGCGATTTGAAATATATTTTACCTTATCTATTTTTAGCCACCAACAAAGCAAAGCCTCAGACTTCAAAAAGCTTCGAACTCGAAGCCGGCAAAGCCTGCCGTACGCCAGGAGACGCCGCTTCCAAGGATGGGCCGATTTCTCGTTTGGCGAAGAGACACCGGTGGTGTGTTTCTAATTTTTTTCTGACTTTTTAAGGCTCACCTCTAGTTGATTATGCTTTAGTTAGCTAAGGACATCTTTATTTTACAATTTTAGTCTCGGGAAACCGGCGCCCAGTGTCGAGCGGATTGCGGAACTCGGGTGTCGTGGTGAATTCACAGGTACTATTTTTATGAAGTTTGTTTACGGTGATCATTTTAGTAATACTTAGTACTAGTTAAAATCGAAAAACGGTTTAAAAATTCTAATTTTTATTGGAGAACGATATTTTTCTATTTTATTAACATTTAGTACTTGTTCAAATGGAAAAACTACATTTACAACCTTTAAACTAGTAAAAAAGTTATATTTTTGGTCAAAGAACGATACTCTTGTAGTTTTTAAGGTTTTTTTTATAGTTTGTACGTGTCTGCGTTCAAGGTTTAGAAGTGGTAAAAGAAAGTTTAGAAAAAACGTTCTTTAGAAACCCGCACCAGCCGCCAACGAGTGCAAAAGTGGGCCCGCAGGATCGCGTCAGGGTGACGATCTGCTACACCTCGCACAACGTAGATATAATTTATTGAATTTATAACCCTTTTTTAGGATGGAACTGGCGTAAAATTCGCATACCAAGGCGTGTCGATGCAAAAGGTCGCCCCCGAGAGCCGCCAAGAGACGCCCAAAACGGTAGTATGCCAATTTTCAGCTTTAAATGGGTTTTAGACAAAATCAAGCACTCTTCGCGGGCCGGCGCACACTTCCAGGCGACGCTCAACAACGTATCTTTTATAAAACGCTGAAAAATACGCATTTTTAGGGCGTCCGGATCACCCACACGCGCGAGACGTACGCGAGCCGTGCGCGATCCCCACCACCGACGCCATTTGTGGTATCAGAAAATTAAAAACACATTTTTTGATTTTTAGACGTTGCCAAACACCCCGACGAAGGCCAGCCCTCAAAAAGCCATTCTCGATCGCTCGGTTAGTGCCATTTTTGGGGCTTTGACATTATCGCGGGGGTCGGTTTGGTCTTTTAACGTAGTAAAAGTATCTTAGTAGTATTTTTAAGTGAATTTAACGATATTTGAAGCGGAAGACCGTTCTGGGAACGCAGAAAACTTTCAGGGATTTGAAAATTGGGACAGAAAAATTATGATTTTTTGTATTTTATAACGAATTTTTAAAGTTTTTTTATGTTCAGGAATAGTAAAAACGCGGAAAGACATTAAAATTAATCTTTTTGCCAAGTTTTTTTTAGAATAGTTTCCTGAGTGACATTGAACTATATTTCAAGCGTAGAATTTTTTCAGGATTTCAAATTTTGATCGAAAGCCGAGAGTTTTTCGTGTTTTTTATTGTAAATTTGTAGAAAACCTCGTAGAATCAGTTCCTCTATTTATAGTAGAAAAATTCGATCATCTGAAAATTCGAGATTCAATAGCGAGTTTGCTAGCACCGCCAATTGAATGGGCAAAACTTCCGATTTAGATGCAAATTAATGACGTATCTCTGCGGCCGGACGAGCACGATCTCGAGCAGGTCGATTCTGGGATCGTCGAAGAGCCCGAGGAGGCCGGCGCCTACCCGGAACCGGTCGAGGCTGGAGACGACGAGCCGGACGAGGTTCTAAAAGAGGACAAAGAAGCTATTCTGAGGGCCGCCGATCCGACCGTAGCTGACGACTCAGCTGATGGTCAGCAGGGCGACGCGCCCAACGAAAGTGTCATCCTGGAGCAAGTTTACATCAAAACTGACGAAACCCCGGAAAAAGAGGACAAGGTTTTGCCGGAGAATCTGAACGACTACACGATGCTGGCGATGGACATCTCCGAAACGGACAAAGTTGAAGAGCCGGGAGCTGGCACCGCCGCTGAAGCTACGGACGTCGCCGAGATTTCGATTATTACGCTCAGCGATGACGAGGACGAGGGGATGGGAGACGGGCAAGGTTGACGGCGTGGTGGAGGAGGACAGGGTGGACAACGCGATGGAGCAGGCCAAAATTGACGTGGAGCTGGAGACGGTCAAGGTTGACGAGGAGCTGCAACTGGGCAAGGTTGACGAGAAGCTGCAGCTGGGCAAAGTGGACGACGTTGTGGAGCAGGTCAAAATTGACGAGGAGCTGCTGCAGCTCGCTAAGGTGGTATTCCCATTCTCCGTGGAATAAAAATTTACCCTAGGTTGACGACTTGATGACTTGGAAGAGGACAACGCTGGCGAGGACGAAGAGGGCGAAGCCGCCGACCAGACGGTGCTCTACCTCGACCAGCTCTTCAACATCACGCAGTGCCCCATCAAGGACGGCGGCGAGACCGAGGAGGACGAGCTGGTAATATTTTCAAACTTTTGAAGTTTAAACCTTAAGCTGAAGAAATCTGGATAAAAATGTACATTTTAATTATTTAGTTTCTTTCGGTCAGCAAAATTTATGAGGAATGAATTGATGGGCATTAAATTTTCGACTTTAATTAAGGCCCGGCTGGAGAAGAAACGCGTGTGGGAACTGGCCGGCGCGGCGGTCACCTACGACCCCGTCGTGGAGTTTGTGCAGTACGAGCGGACCGGACGAGTACTTACTACAGGTCGATAATTTTTTTTGGTTCTTGCGTATTATCGGAGGGGTGCATTTTTTTGTTGTAATTTAGAAATACTTAGTAACCTAATTGAAAGAAATACTATATTTTAACTAGAAAATCTATCTAAAACTTTAAAATTCTCAATAAGTCGAAATTTTGGTAAAACGGCAATTTTTTGTCGAAAAATCGGTATATTTTGTGTTTTTAAATAGGAATTGTAAAGTTTTTCGGTTTACGTATATTAAAAAAATAGCTTAGGTTATCGCTATTTATATTTGAAAAATCAATAATAAAAAGCAATTTCTTTGTCCCCGATAGCGAAAGTACCTTTAATAATCGTTGTTTTGAACATTTGCCGCCATCTCGAAACTGCCTGCACAACCTTTCGCCGAGATCGGGATGAAGCTGGATGATGAACGCCCATCGACGTCAAGGGCTCGGCCCAAGAAGATGACGACGATTCGCTCATCATCCTCGACGATGACGACGAGTTCGAGATGCCGTCAATCGATGAGACCACCGATTTCGAGGAGAGCGTCTCGACCAGACGACGTATGGGACGCCTCGAATAGTCGAACACGCTGATGCAAGCACATCGAAGATCGAGGAGGTAGAATGGTCTAGATTGATTTGCTATCATCAGGTCAAAATGTCATAGTGTCGAAATTTCAAAATGGAAACAAGCATTTTGTTCCCTGGCGGCCCTGGTTTGCCTTAGTAACCGGGCCAGCAGTGTTTTTACATTGTTTCAGTACGTTTTGATCGGATTTGACGTAGCTTCAAAAAGGAAAAAAAGGAAACCGGTCATTTTGGCCAATTTTCCGACCGTACCAAATTTTTAATAAAATTATAAAGTTTCTATGCGTAGCAATAGTTGAAAACAATGTAGAAATGCATCCGCTATTTATAAAAGCAATTTTGGCTTGACCGAAAAGTTGGTCCCCCTGATAATGCGAAAGCACCGGAATTTCGACATTAGGATTTCGACAATTTGAAAGATACCCATTTAGATTTAATATATCTATTTTTTTGTCAGGAAATCGCGCCGGCAAGCTCCGCGAAGAGCCGAAGCAACGCAAGTTTGCGCCCCGGTCGCCCTTCGACACATGATAGCCATGTCGGGCAAGAAACAATCGAAGGACTTAGGTCATGCCTAGAGGTTCGTATTTTGTTTTCCGCAATTATGAGAAGTGTTTTTAAGATCACTCCAGCATCTCGCTGGCGCGCGAGCAAGAAGTCCGGAAGCGCACCGAGGAGTGGGTAACGAGGAGAAGCGACTTCGCGAGAAGTTTGAGGTGAACTTTTTTTGGGGATCATCTGATGCGTCGATTTGTTTTTAAAATTAGACCAAAATTTCTTAATAAATTATTTTAGTAAAAATTTTAACAAGAAAAACAATAAAAGGTTTTGGGCGTAATTTGGCTCGAAAATCGGCAATTTTGGTCGAAAAATCTATTTTTTGTGCGTTGTATCAAAAGTTGTAAATTTTGTGCGTTTGACGCAGCAGAATTTACGCAGAAAGGTTTCTATGTGGCGATTCAGATGGAAAACCAACGGATGCTGCGATCGCTTACCCGACGAGTCATCGAATGCAAGGAGCTGTCGATGGTGTTGAAGCGGAAATCGCAAGAGGATCCCTGCCCGTGCTCGCTGAAACAGCCGTCCCCGTGTCTCGCCTCCAGCTCGTCGTCGTCGATGAACGACACGGTAATCTAATTTTTTTGCAAAAATTAAAATGACAAATTAGGCGTTTTCTATGTCGTAGTTTGTTTATTAACGTCATACCAAATATTTTAATAGTTTGTTTAAAATTCGAAAATTTGCTCGAATTTCGATAATTTTTATAGGTGCAAAACGGTATTTTTGTATTTGATTAATAGATTCTTGTAAATTTATTACTTATTGGGATGTACATGCTAAAAATTCTATCAGGGCCCCCGGAAACAGCAGAAAAACCAATTTTTCAGAACGGCTCCTCGTCCTCGCCCA
>CATQJA010001658.1:0-64949 GCA_958295435.1 Mesorhabditis spiculigera | reverse complement strand
AAGCCGGCGCTAAGATTCTAGAACCGAGATAACCTACGGCTTCAAGGTTAGTGGCAAAGGTGGCCAGGGCGGCGTTGTTGTCGAGCTTGGCACGGTGGGCCAATCCACGGGTCCAGGCAAAGATTGAGGCGATGGGGTTGGTGCTCGTCTCCTGGCCCTTCTGGTGTTGACGGTAGTGGCGGGTGACGGTGCCGTGAGCGGCCTCGGCCTCGACGGTCTTGCCATCGGGGCAGATCAGCACCGAGGTCATCAGACCGAGCGAGCCGTACCCTGAAGCGTAAGTAAGGAGTAAGGAGTAAGGAGTAAGTAGGGGCTAAGAAGCTTGGGCCCATATGCCTTGGGCGCCGACCTCGGGTCGTAACTCATTTTTTAGCACTTCTTAGCTCCTGTAAAGTGAGCATGGTGATACCTTGAGCCACAGAGTCGGATTGGACATCCCCGTCGTAGTTCTTGCAGGCCCACACGAAGCCTCCGTCGCTCTTCATGGCCTGGGCGACCATGTCGTCGATGAGACGGTGCTCGTACCAGATGCCGGCCGCCTTGTAGTCGGCCTCATATTTCTAAAATTTTAGTTTAGAGTAGCCGCAGGATGTCAAAACCTTGTAGATCTCGGCAAAGATGTCTTTGAAACGCCCGTCGTACTTCTTCAGGATCGTGTTCTTGGTGCTAAATTCACACAAAGTTATTAGCAGCTTCTAGCGCGTATACCTGAGGTAGAGCGGGTATTTGCGCTGGAGGGCGTACTGGAACGAGGCATGTGCAAAGTCGGCGATCGACTCATCGGTGTTGTACATGGAGAGCGAAACACCAGGGCCCTGAAGAAGAATAGGGATGTAAAAGCCCTACTGACGCTACCTTGAACTGGAAGACCTCGTGGACAATCTCCTCGCCGCCGCCGTTGGGGACGAAGCGCACCTCGAGCTTGCCGGCACCGGGAACGACAAAGTCGGTGGCTTTGTACTGAAAATAGACAATAGAAATCCCAAATATTTTTGGAAACCTGATCGGCGTGCGCGTGACGGCCAATGATGATGGGCTTGGACCAGGTGGTGACCAGGCGGGGGATGTTCTAGAATTGGGTCGTTAATTCAGCTGCTCTATTTGGTTATCACTGCAATTTTAACCCCCAAGGAACGAAGGAGAAAGCAAAAACCAAAAATCCTCACCTTGCAAATGATAGGCTCACGGAAGACGGTTCCGCCCAAGATGTTCCTGATCGTGCCGTTCGGCGAGCGCCACATCTTCTTCAGCTTGAATTCTAAAATGGCACGTGTTTTTCCAAAATCATTTCCAGTAAATTACCCTCGACGCGAGCCTCATCGGGGGTGATCGTGGCGCACTTGACGGCCACGTTGTACTTGAGCGTTGCGTTGGCAGCGTCGATCGTTACTAAATTAGGCATAAGAATTTTGTAAAACGAGTAAAAACCTTGATCGTCGGTGGCATCGCGGTGCTCCATACCCAAGTCGAAGAAGTGGATGTTGAGGTCGACATATGGGAAGATCAGCTTCTCCTTGATCAGATCCCAGATGATCCTAAGTAAAAATACGTTAGAAAATTTATATAGTTTGTAGGAAGGGGCCGCTCTCGTGGTATTTTTTTTTCTAGACAGCTCAACCTTTTCACCTAGCATATCCATCTCCCAATCACTGTCAAAAACGCCAGTCATCTCCAGGCCTTTCTTATCTCCCGGGAAAAATCAGAGAGCTCTATGCGGTGCGGGGGACGGGGGAAAGACATGACAAAAAGCGATTTGAAACATTCTCGAAGAAACGGGGCGTGAATGGAGTGGCGTGACAGCGCGACAAAAAGGCAGCGCCAAAGTATGCAATATTGACCTTTTTAGAAAGTCCTTTCGTCAAACACGGTTAATAATACCTGGTCATCTCGTCTCCCTGCATCTCGACGACATCTCCACCAGAGATTTTCGGCATCGTTCTTCCTGAAAAAAAAAACAAAATATGAAAAAATATTGGCTATTTCCTCGCGGACACCAGCAATGTGGAAAATTAAACAAAAGCTGTAAAGACTTAAAAAACACAGTTTCTTTTCGTAAACTGCGCTACAGTATCAAAATGCGAATCGACCGTCGGGATGGCGCGACTCGAAGGGAAATTGGCTATCGGCACGGGGAATCGGGGGGAAGAGTGGGGCTGGGGGAGGGACTCAGGGGAGGTGGAGGACGAGGCCGAGTGACCTGGAAAAAAGATCGCCAAAATGCAAACAAAAATCGCCGCCGACCGCCCAGGGAAAAGGCCACGGCGTTGGGGAGGTTGGATGGAGCGCGCTGTTGCTTAGTCTATGCTTTTAGTGGCGAAAAACTTGTTTATTATTCTAGTCTCTGGAGGTTAGACCAAAAAAAGCCAGTTCCAGGGTATAACAATGGGGCGAGCCCACCTCTGATAACAGCGAAAATGAAACGTCAACGGGACCAAATTTTTACCGGAACTTTACGCAAATGCACCGAATGCTAATGGAATTATTTCCCAGAAATAATATGGAAGAGGGGAAAGGGGCGCTGCCCCTAGCATGTCTAGTTGTTGGCAATCGATCGCCGTAGCTTGCAAATAGAACAATGGAAAGCCGTGCCGCATAAAGGCCTGCGACAAAACAAAACATTAGGGCCTAATTTTTGCTGGAGCAACTCAATGGAGCTACTCTCTACTTGGTAAATCCAGTTTTTGGCCAGGCACGCGCCCCAATGCCAGACTCTGCCCCGGTCTTTATCGTCGTTCAAGGTTTTTTTTGGTTCTTGTGGGAGAAGATAAACGACTGATGGGCCGACGGAGAAAGGGGAGGCGTTTGGAGTAAAGCAGAGCTTTTTTCGTGGCAACAAAAGGAATATTCTAAAATTGGTCCTTCGCCATATCGCGCCTAGAGCACATTTTGACCTCACGGGGAGCAAATAAATGGTCGGAGGGTCAAAAGGAGGGCGTCGGTCCCTGTGCACCTATGCCAGGTCAAGGGTATAGATCTATAGATCACGGGAAACAGGGCTGCTAGCCGGCAACATTTTACAAGCAGCAGTTATGAAAACGCCAGTAAGATTTGCCGATTTCAAAGCCCAGTGGTCAAAAATAAAGAAATCTAATTAGCTAGCCAGAAGCATCTTTAAATTATCACAAAGCACCTATTGTTTGAAAGAAAGCATCAAAAACCTACCGAAATGTGCGGCGCTGAGCGAGAACTGGGCCCGTGCATGCCAGTGAGAAGCCGCTGCGTGGTTGATTGCCTTGTATTGACGACACAAATTCCGGGCAACCACAAACATCACGTTATTAATCGACGAGCAGCCAACGTAAGTAGAAAGAGCAACCCGTGTTGAACCCGATTCTTCACGCTGAAAATTGGGAGGTGAATGGCATTTTTAATAAGTTTAAAACGAATTCAAAAGGTTGCAAATGTTCGTTTGTAGTTTGTAGCCAGGTGAGTGGCGTTCAACTCGAAGCATAAGAAAACTGTTTCTTAATTCTACGAAAAATCGGAAAACAGCTAAATGCTGATAATGTGGACAATGTTCTTATCAACTTCCTACGGAATCAATTGTGTCATCGATTTTGATGATAATATGACGCAAAGATAAGCGGTTATTTTGTAAAGTTCGTTGATAAATAAAAACTTTTATCATCGCAAGTGAATTGCCGAGCAAATGGTTTGCCGAAAATGATAATACCCGAAGAAATATGGACCATGGATGGATTGGGGGTGGCTTTTGCCCACTTGCAGAAATAGGGCACCCGAGGGGAGACTGCAAGAGAGGGTGAAAAGGAGGCTGATACACGGATAGGGCAAAGTGGCTAACGGGACAGAGAAGACAAAAGTAGGTACAACATTTCAAAGTACAAGAGGGGAATAGAAATATTCTGTCGGCCTTACAAGAAGGGTGAGGTTACGGTCGAATAGGGGAAAATGACCCGTAAAAATCTCAAAGACGATACTTGGTCAAAATGCTTACAAATTTCAAGGGGAGATCTCTTCGTGGAAGGGGGTTAGGATCACAAAAAAAATATGTTAGCTAAGTCACAAAGTTAGTCGCTTTGCATGGAACAGAAATTACACAAAAGATGAGAAGCCCTTTTCAAGGGCGGGCGCTTGGTGGGTGGGCCATGAAGAATCGCTGCCAGTCCCATGGCTTGAAGAGCCGCCAGCGCGAAGCCCGGAAATGGTCGAATGAGGCTGTTGTGGAGGGACGCCGATTCGTGGGGGCGGTGAGAGGGCGTTCGCGGCTTCTCGTGCCCGGACCCGACGCCAGGTTGCGCTAAAGCAAAACTTTCAAAGGTTGCTCTCATTTCGATACCTGTAGGAATCGGAGTGGTTGTAGTGTCCAGCAATGTCATTGCCAGGGTCCACACCTCTCTCGCTCTCGTTTTCCTCCTAAAAAGACTTTTTTTTCAAAAATCCCGAAAATCCAACCTCGTCAAATGAGTCGAACCCGTCCGAATTCTCATGTTCATTGTTACCGCGCGGTGACAGGAGATCAGCGCGAGCAGTCGGAGCTGTTACCCCGCGTGCGTATACGCTTCCACGAACGTCGCGCCCAGCCAACGCGGACAGCCTAAAATAGTAAAAATAAATTAACAGATGGGATTTAATACCTTTGATTAGCCGTCTCTGCGCCTCGTGGGATCACGTCGGTGGCTAGTTGGCCGTACATTCCCGAAACCCCATTATTCGCTCCCAGTACGCTGCCGTAAGCCGGGGGTTCGCGGTCGGAAATCCACGAGGTGGTGGTGCCCGGTCTCGTCAACAAATCGTTTCGGCTTCGGCTGATTCGATCGTTGTTTTGTTTCAAGTGGAAGGTTGTCAGATTGCCGTCAGCAAGTTGGAGGCTATCCAAGCTACCGTGCCGCTTTTCGCCTCTGAAATCGAGAATGGTTTATCAGCAGTTTCAATAGAACTTTTTCCCTATTCGAAAAAACCCACTTTTTCGAATTTCCCGTTATGCATAAGAAGGCGACGACCGAGATGATGATGAGAAGCGTGGCCATGCCAACGATGGCGATGAACCAAAGCTGGGTGAAGAACGGATCCTCGGGAAGCGTGGCCGGCACAAAAAGCTGGTCGCTCTCTACGCTAGCCTTGCCGACACCACGTCGATTGCGGGCAAATACACGGAAGACGTAGTACGAGTTCGAGTGCAGGTCTTTGTAGCTGATCTGAAAAATTGAGAATGCAAGGGTTTGCTATTGCAAGATACCTCAAAGCCGGTGGCGCTGCCCATGATCGTGCTCAACGTGACCCATTCACCCATGCGATGAGTGGGTGGTTCGTACGTAGAACGACGGACACGTTTTTCTTTCGTCGTCTTGACCGTCGTTGTCGGTTCAGCGTTGGCGACCCGTTTGGCCTGGATGAGATGCCCAATGATGCCACGGGCCGTCGCAGCTCCGTCCGTCCATTGGAGGGCGACGGAAGTGTGCCCAGGAACGGCTCGCGGTCTCGTCGGGGCTTCCGGTCCATCCGACGTCGATCCGATCGTCACATTGCCGGCAGCCTCCGGCCCGGTGCCGGCGGTGGTTTCGGCGCGTACCGAGAAGTAGTAGGTGGCTCCCTCCTCGAGCCCGGTAGCCACGATGAAGGGCATTTGGGTGGGCTGTTTGATGTTCTTCAGGAATTCGTCTTGGAGTTTCGACGTGTAGTAGTTGACGATGTAGCGGATGATACGACCGTTCGGCTCTTCAGGTACGCTCCAAGAGACGTTGACACTGTCGAGCAAGACGTCTTCAAACATAAGGTTTCCAACCGGGCCTGAAAAAGGTTGTTTTGTAATTTTCGAGAGCGTCCTCGCGATTAAGTTTAAAAAATGTCAAGAAAAGCGGCGTACCTGGGATATCTTGAAGAGTGGTCTCACGGATCACCGCCATTCCACCCTCGCCGGCTCGATTATATGGCGAGACGGATACCTAAATACACTGATGATCGCTGTGCTAAAACGCCTACCTGATATTGAGTAAACTTCATCAAATCTGTCAACAAAGCAGTGTTATTCTCGACGATCAGTAGCTGCTCCTCTTGGGGTTGTCGCGACAGCACGGAAATCAACGGAACATAACGAATCTAAATCGACCATCCGGATACTAATCAATAAGCAAAAACCTTGAAGCCGGTGATGACATCCTCCTCATTTCTCCATTCATCCCATCTCAACCTAAGTTGGGTGCTCGATGAGGGTTCAGCGGAAAGGCCAGTCACATTGCCGCGTGGGATCGAATATCTGAAAAGGATATTAGGTTTTACCAGTGCTAACTAACTCACCCAACATAAACAAAGACTGGCGTCGAAGCTTCCGAGCCGCCGTCCGCGTTCAGGGATTTCATGCTGACCACGTAGTGATGGAAACTAAAAAAAGACTATATTTCTAAAGGGTTTACAAACCTCTTCAATCCGCGGATCGTCGTTCGCTCTCGGGGCTCCTGCTCGTGCCTTGGTGCAATTTCGGTGCTCTGCCAGCTGTCGTTCGAAGGGTACGCTTTGTAGGAGATACGGTAGCCCAGTACATCAGAGTTCCACGCAGACCTGAGCGATAGAATAATAAAAAAATTATAGTGGACACGAACCTATCCGGTGGGGCCCATTGCAACAAAATTCCATCGCTTTCAAAGGGAGCCGTGGCCAGGTCGCCAGGCGGAGCTTCCGGTCGGGCACCGAGTGTCTTGATCCATTCACTCTCGGAACTCCAGGCAGATTGCGCAAAGTCACCGCGGAAGCGGATTCGGACTCGATACGGGGTGTTTGGCTTTAGTCTGAAATTGGCATAGACCGCATTTTTGACAAATTATGGTTCCGAAAACCATTTTTTCATCGTTATTTTTCGAAAAATAATTTTCGGAAAGGTCTTTTTCGTAATAAGAAAATGCGACCACCTCTTGATCGTCACGCGGTTCTCCTTGGCAGGCGTCGAATCCGTGTACGGAACCCAGTCGTTTTCGTTCGCTCGTTGGTATTCGATCTACAAGTTCCGTTGCGAAGAGGTCATAGCAAAGATACCTGGACAAAGCGCACAGGTGCGTCCTCATCGGATGTAATAAGTTCTGGCCATGAGATGTGCACCTCCCTCGAGGCAAACGGTTTCCGCTCATCGCGCGAGGGTACTGGAGGGTTGCGCAGGGGCACTAAAATTGTAATACTCAAACGGCCATGGAAATAAGCTTATCATCGCCAACAAATATGAAAAACTTGACGCACATTGAACAGCGGTCGTCTTCACCTCAACCGAAGCTTCCGGGCCAAAGCCCATCTCGTTTTCGGCCTTCACCGTGAACAGATACCTATAAAGGGCTCATCAAAGATTGATCAAAAGATTCACTTTGAGTTCGGGCTCAATCCGTTGGCCGAGAAGGCGTAGCTGTTCGAGTCCATTGGAATTGTGATTTCCGAGTCCTTGTTCTCGTCGGCCCGCACGTAGGTGATGATGTATTTCTGCAAGCGTTTATCAGCAGGTCAAGGAAATTTACCAATATGCGTCCGTTGGGATTGGCTGGTGGCAACCAACGCAGCCTGGCCTCCTCCTCGCTGATGAACGAAAAGCCGACGCTGGTCGGTTCGGTGGGCACTAAAAACTTAGATCATTCCGAGTGATAGAAATAAGTAGCCGAGCGGTTCACAACGTTTGAAAAACACGCACAATCAATCCCTGTCTTGATGGTGGTAGGCGAGGCATTTTCCGGGCCGCTGCCGACGACGGTATAGGCGGCGACGAACACGTTATATGCGGTAAAAGCCCTAGAGAATGTTTTTGGAAGCTGCACTGATTCATACCTTAACCCAGCCAGTTTGGTGACGTTTGTGACCTCGCCGATCACATCAACGCTCTTTTCATATTCATCGCGCAATTCGGGTTGTTCGGGAACAAGGCGGACCTATAACAATTTTGTAAAAAGGGCCGGTTTTCACTGAAATTACAGAAACACAGTTGATTTTAACTTCACTTCGCTATAATTCACTACAGCCCTATTTTCCTAGCGATTACCTTGTAGCCGAGGATATCGCCATTCTTCAAATGGTTGTCGACTGGTTTCCACTGAACGGTTATCGAGTGGTGGCCATCCTTGCCGAGCGATGCCTAAAGTGGACCATCCAGAACCGGTTTGATTTGACTGACCGCTACGTCAGTTGGGGCGCCCGAGGGGAAGCTCTCGTAGGTTTTGGCGACGGTTGAACCGGTGGCCTGCGATTTTCCAACAATGTTCTCGGCGTACAAGTCGGCTTCGTAGGACGTGAAGGGGCGGAGGTCACGCAGTGTGAAGTCAGTGGCCCGTAGGGAGGATACCCGGATTTCGCGCTGAAATGGTAAGGATTGTGGAATCAAAAAGCTAGTGTCAAAGAGTTTTAGCAGGGGCAAAAGCTACAAAAATTACAAAAAATGTACCCATTCTTTGGTGCCATTTTGCCGGTAGACAATCAAATAGCCGGTCGGCTGACCGTTCCACTGCCAGTGCTGTAAAGGCGTCCACGAGAGGATCATCGAAGTAGCCGAAATCGGCTCGAACCAGAGTCGTGACGATGGCGCTTCGGGGATGGTTTGTTTTGTCTGAAAATCAGAAAGTTTTGGGCGCACAAAAAAAAGGTTACCTCGAAGGCTTGCGATGGCTCCGATGGCGAACCGCGACCCACAACATTGTCGGCAATCAGACGAAGTTGATATCGAGTGTACGGGCGCAGGTCTGTCACGTTCAGGAGACGAGCCTTTGGAGCGCTGACGTTGTAGATTTGGTGGAAGATGTTGCTTTCGCCGACTCGCGCCTCGACTATCCACTGGCTGAAAAATAGATGCATCCAGAAATGGCAGGTAAATTACCGGATGGTTGTATGGCCATCGAAACCGGGCACGAATTGGAGTTGTGCGGAACGAGGCGAGATTTGGACAATCGAGAGCGAGGTGGGTCGACCAGGCAGTTCTAAAAGTACTTTTTAGTTAGACATCCAAAAAACCAACCTGGTGGAACACCGCTCTCGAATCGTGTTTCCGCCCATGGACCAACGCCCTTGGAGGTCTTTGCGCGGATCTCGACAGCATATTGGGTGGATGGCGTCAGCCCCTCTAACATAACCGAGTGCTGATCACCGGGAAGCTCCAGCGGTAATCGATCATCCTGCCGTTCAGATCGCCAATAACTAGGGAAAGCATTAGAAGGCAATATGTTTCACCTACTTGAGCTCATAGCCAATGATACGCCCGTTAGCTTCCTGCGGACTGTGCCACTGCAGGACGGCACTGTTGGAAAGCACCTGTTCGTGATCGACGCCAAGCTCAGAGACAGGTCCAGGGGTATCTTCCTAAACTTCGATCAAAAATTCGCAAGGTTTATCATACCTCCGTAACGACAAGTTGCGTCTCACTGCGCGGTCCATCGCCAGGGCCAGTAAAGCAGAGAATCGACAGATTGTAATGCCCCCATTTTTCAAGCCCATCCACGACCAGGGACAGTTCGGGACCCGTCGGGTCGATGATCACTTGTTTGCGAAGGCCACCGGCAGCTCCCGGGGCGCCACGCCAAAATTGGATCTGGAAGATGGACGAGATCAGAACATGAATATCGTTATACTTTGTAGCCCAGGTTGACTCCAGGGATGCGCTGCTGGTCGGGAGCGGAAAAGGTGATCTCGAAAGCCGTTGAATTCTTCGCGACAGCCTTGACACGGCTGGGCGCTTGGCTCGGAACTAAAAAAGGTTAGGAAAAAAAATAGGAAGTCGGACCTCCTTCCAAAGTGGTCACGTCGACGCTTTTACTGAAGACGCCAAGACCACGATTGTTGTAAGCCGCGACCTAAGCTTGGAATTGAGTCTGTCAAGATATCTAAATTTACCTGAATTTCATAGGTTCTCCACGTAATCAGGGGTTCGATCGGGACACTGCGGAGGTTGATGTTAGTGACGTTCTTCTCGTTCCATGGCAATGCGTAGCCGGAGAGGCGATATCTGAATCGGAGACGTTAGACAAGAAAATAGAAAGCTTCTTCCTGATGTTACTTTGCCCAAACGTTCTCTTACCGGATAATATATCCGAGAATGTCCCCGTTCCACTGTTCCGATGGCGGCGGCTGCCACTGTACCATAATTGACGAGGATGACCGAGCACTGGCGGCGACCCCAATGGGGGCCGATGCGGGAGGCTGCTGTGGCATCGTCACATTGTTCGTGGACACTGACGGCATCCCTGCACCATATCTGAACTGGGGAGCGTCCACCTAATTACTCTGCCCGACCTGTTGAAGGCAATGACCCGGAACTCGGCGGTCGCCGACGGTTTCAAGTTGTCGATCACCCATGAGCAGCAGTTCTGAAGCAAAAAAAAGTTAATATATTTCTGACACCCAGATTAAATCTGTTTAAAAAAAACTACTGCGGTAGTAAAATCGGAATTGCGCGTGGAGCGGGCGGTAACAAACTTTAGCTTGCTCTCATACCTCTGGCGGGACGCTCTCGACGACAGTCTCCCATACACCCCACTGGTCCGTCGGCCCAAGTGTCCTCGTCTCGATAGCGTGGCGAATAATCGGCGAATTTCCATCGAAGCCCTGGCGCCACGTCACCTTGATCTTGGCGGGTACGGTCTCGTTGATCAGCTGTGCCGCGACGGCCACCGGCATTGAGGGCCGCTCTACAAAGAATGGAATCGTAACAAAAAAGAAAAAAAATAATACCACATACCAATGATGCGCAACCATGCTGATTGTGACTGCTCGCCGCGGGGTGTCCGAATCGTGCAAATATATTCGCCAATGTTATCCGGGGCTGCCTGGATGATGAGGAGACCGCCGTTTTTCTTTCGTTCGATGCGCAGAGCTTGATTGCCGGAAGGCCCAATTGATTCACCCTAAAAAACAGTGGCTTAATAATTAAAACGAATAATCGTATTTCAACTTTTATAAATAAAAAGAAACTCACATTCAGTGACCACTTGACTTCAACATCAGCCCCCAGATCTTTTGAGGCCTCGCACGGGATCTCGATGTTGGTGCCGATCAGAATGCTCTGATTTGTAGGTCCATGTTCAATCAGCGACGTGCCTAAACAGAGGCAATTTCCAACTTCTCAAATGGTGTATACCAATCACATTCAATTCAGCAGAAGCCGCAATCTTCCCGTGTAAATTTTCGGCGATGCAGGTATACCTTCCGGCGTCAGATGTCTATAAAGAAGGTTACAGACTAGGACTCTCCCTCTCACCTTGATGTTGCTTATTGACAGACCGCTGGTGCTTATCTCGTATTTGGCCGACTCGCCGAGAACAGGCTTATTTTGGAACATCCACTTGATCCGGGGCTTCGGCGTCCCATCAGCTTCACAGAAAAGTGACACCTAAATATGGGGGTTGCCGGCGAACAGTAAACGCGCACCTGTCCCTTGACCTGGGCTTCTTGGTTTTTCGGGCTGACACGGAACGTGGGTGGGATGGCGGAGCTGGTGTCGGATTCGAGGTTTTGAACTTCACGTTCCAGTGAAGCATCGGCGAATCCCCAGTTGACATCTACGAACAGGTACAAAAATTATGTGATTAGCAATACCTCCGGAGTGAGTACGCTTATCCTCCTGCCCTTCGTGCAACCACAACGTGGAAACGGTGGAGCCGGCGAGGTTTCGACCCTCGCATTGATAGACGCCAAAGTCGTCGGCGTTGATCTTGTTGAGGGTGAGGATGCCGTCACGAGCAGCCAGCTGGAATTAAAAGGGTGAAATTTTTTGATTAGTTTTTTCCCTAAATTATTTTTAGGAAACTTTTTTCGCTTGTTTTGTTTTCCTACGGGGTTTCGTTTATCTGTGTTATTGGAGTTTCCGATGTGAATTACAATTGATTCATTCGATAGAGTTAGAAATCGGGGAAATATTCGAATTTTTTTGAAATATCGCTGAACGACAGCAATAGTCGAAAAAGCTTCTTCTGCTCATAATTTTAAGATCTTACGAATGAGATATATCACTTCGTAAAACCGGCAGTATCGCCTAGATACGACTCCTTGTTAGGGGTCGCTTGGCATTCCGGTATGTGAAATCCCCCGATCGTCCACACAACGAGCATCTCGGACGCCGTGGGGAGCCAAGGGTCAGCGCAGCCAGCCAGCGCTGACAATCGCACTCTCCTCAAGGGCCTTTCCGAGGCATATGCCGTGGTGCCTTCGTGAGTGGCCCCTTGACCATCCCCCGTACAATGACAATTCGTTTATGGCCAGCAGCAGCACCAACGGCTCCAAACGCCCAATTATCCACCCGTGTGAGCTTCGGTTGGAACAAGATCCGAGGAGCGACTCGGAATCACGGCTAATTGGGAATCCGGCTAATTAGGGCGGCCGAGTTTGCGTAAGGGTCTTGCTAATGAACTAAAAAAATCCCCTAAAGCATGTTCAGGAAGTTGTACGTATACACCTAAAAACGTCTGCTGACTTTCCTGCAGTCTCGCTACGTAAATAGGCTTGAACGCAGTAATTCCTGAACGTGCGCTTTACCTAGACTTTCCCTAGTGTCCATGCCCGTCTCAAAAAGCCTCCAGGTTCACCCAGCTTTTCCCATAAGCCATGCGATAGTCTGCACCATGGGCACAGCAGGAAGCTATTATGTGTTTCAGGTGCGGAAAATCGGCTTTTCCCTCACCATTCTACTGCAGCCACTAGAAGGTGACTCTTTCGACGAGAGATTTCGCGCATCGCCCCGCACTCTCCCCTGAATTGCTCCGGGCGCGGCCGAGTGTCTCAATAACCACCTTCGTGCATCCAAGGTCGCCGTCATATTTTCAATGGAATTAGGAAGTGTGCACGCAGTGGAGGTTATTAAACCCGGGTAGAACCTACACTTCAGAAAAGCGGGCGGAAAGTTTTTAGAGTCTTTGATCATTTTAGGTTTTTCTTCTCCGTTTTCTGGGAAGCTAGGCTTAGCAGCCTGGGAATGGCTAGCCTAGGAGGTCAGGCTTAATTTGGACAAATTTGCGTATCCTGCTAGCTTGACCGCATAAAAAATGCCCAGCAGGCCAAAAATGACGCAAAAATATTTGCTACCACCGAACTTGGATATAGCCGAAAATCTTAACTTGAGCGTTCTATGCAAAGCTCCTGCTCAAAGTGCCAATTATCCGGCACCTTATACTCGACTGTGCGCCCGAGATTGTCAACAGCAACCCCCAATCCTGTCGCGATTCACGGCAGAAACCGGCCGGCCGAGGCGTCGCTGGAGATGCGATGCGGATGCGGGCGAGCCTCGGAGTGGAGGAGGGATTAGTAAATGTCGCCTGGATGGAGCCTCAGTGAAAGTAGGGCGCCGACTGGGCCGACACGGCCGAGTGGATTGCAAAAAGAAGGAGGAGGGAAAGTCAACCAACATGGTTATAAGAAACTTTGAAGCGCACACACCTTCTTGCCGTTATGCCACCAGCGCGTATCCCCGCCGCCGATGCCATCCTTCAGTGAGCAGCGGATGCTCACATCTTCGCCAAGGGCCTTGCCGAGCTGGCTGGGGAGCAGGTTGAGTCGTGGGGATGCTAGAAAGGGGATAAAAGAAAAGAATAATAACGTACTAATGATTCGAATCGTCGCCGTTTTCTCCTCCACCACTCGGCCAGCAGCCGCATCGCACCGACAGCGCACCGTAGCTTGTTGTTTGCCCTTACAAGACATTCCAATTAACCGAATAAAGCAATTAATTAACCTTTAGCAAAGCAGCTTTTCTGGAGATGATCAATCTGCGCATGTGCTGCTCAAACTTGATCCCCCGATGTTCCTCCGTGGCCTCTTCGTCGTCGATGTACCAATGGATGTTGAAGTCGGAACTGTAATTGGATGCATAAAAAGAATAAATTATTCAGCAAACCTATAGCTTGGCACACAGTCAAACTCGGCCATCTCGGGGCCATCGTCATCGAGCAGTTCGAGGTCAGCTGGTCCGTAGATGATCGAGAAGGGGTTTTCCGCGCGAGCCGTGTTGTCGGTCGATACAAAAAAAGACGCCGGAGGCTGCTTCGCCCAACGCATCGAGCCAGGCAGTAACCCTGATAAGGATAAGTTAATTGAGCTGGCGGAAGGTACCGATAGCTGCCGTCCATCGGAAGTCCATCGTCCAGCACGACCAGGTCGCCTCGGCTCGTGACGTAGCGTGATGTATTCGAGAATATCTGAAAATTTTGGATTACAATTTATTAATTTGCCAGGAGTTTGGCATTTTACGATTAGATTTCTCGGAGTTTTTCAGGATTTTTGTTAGCACGTTTCCCCTCCTCTTCAAAATCCGATTCCCCCCGGCTATAGCCTCGTGATGAAGAGCGGACAACCCCACAAGTTGTCCCATCTCCATTGACCCTCTCTGGCCCTCCAGCCGCCCACAAATTCTCGCGTGGTCATTACGAGGCGCAATCCATGTTGACATGCTTTTTGGCGGCCACACTCGGGTCCCCGGGGAATTGGCATCAGCCATGAAGATGCTCTTTCCTAGCCGCAGCTACTAGCGCTAAAGGCTGGCCGGAAGCAAGTTTGGTACTGGACTGTTAGCGATGGGGGGTGGGAGCAGGAGGGAAACTG
Source organism: Mesorhabditis spiculigera (assembly GCA_958295435.1). Taxonomy (NCBI): domain Eukaryota; kingdom Metazoa; phylum Nematoda; class Chromadorea; order Rhabditida; family Rhabditidae; genus Mesorhabditis; species Mesorhabditis spiculigera. Next base: position 50,447 of record CATQJA010001658.1, on the reverse strand, counting down.
GCTTTTCCCAGTAATCCTGCACGGTCCTACAAAGAAAATATAAGCCATTTCTATCACATTTTACACGACTTTCTGTACAAAAGCCCATCCAAAACTTATAATTTTTGACTTTTTCGTCAAAAACGTATGAAAACTGGAAAATTTTAGAGCGCTTTTTCCAACATTTTGAGTCGCCTGGGGGGGAGTCAAAACCAAAAGGGGCAGCAGAGCTGCGCCGGAATGACCAAAAAGGCCAACATTTTACCAAAAAAGTTTCAGGTATTTTTCGCAACTTTTTAGCAGACAAAAACTACTACAAACATTATCAAAATACCCTATTTATCATTGGCAGTAGCTTATAGGTGGAAAAAATTGTTTCCCCTTGCCAACCAGTACCGAAAGTTTGAACCAGTAATCATTGGGGCCATAACTTTCTAACACATATTTTTAACGCGATGTCCTTTCGGGTTCCTGTAAATTACTGGATATCCAGTTCGAAATTGGGAATCTATCCCCCAATAGCCCCGTCCTCATATAAACTGGGAAGATATGTGGGAGTATTCCTCCTCAAGCCCATGCGTGGCTAAAGGCCTATGGAATGGGGTCTAGCACCCGACCCCTGGGGACACCATATGCGCAAACGGCACAGCTTATTGAGAGCTGACATCTGGGAATCGGCGGTGTTCATCAAAACCCAGAGATTTATTAGGGGCACATCAGGCTTTTCGGCGTGTCCGTCAAGTAAGTAATCCCCGACATATAAACCCCCTCTAAACCAAATTTTAGCAAGGGAAAAGATTTTTTCGTGGGGAACATGTTGCAGTCAGATACGCGACGAGAATCACTTTTAGCGTATTTCCCCCGTTGACGATTCGTGAAAGAAAAACGGCGATTCGGAAATCAGATTTGAGGGCCCGAGAGCGGCCCGGGTGTCCGTCGTCGCCTCGTGTGCTTGTCAACAAGTGCCTTGGAGACAGAGGCCCTATGAGGAAGGATTATATATCCACTTCAGTTGGGCCGGAAAAAAAGAAGCGTATGTGTTCAAGAAGTTGCTTTGCGTATTTTTTTACTGCAAGGTTACATATTGGCAGTGGAGAAAATCCGGTGGTCGAAACGGTTTCCGGAAAAATAATTTGCTAGGAATAGGTCACCTGTCCGAAATTCATAGCTTGCCGAAAATTTGAGAGCCGATACCCTCTAATTCCGCGCGCTTTGGTATGCATATTTTTCAGAATAATGATTTTCTGGGAAATTTCTTTCGAAAATGTATGGTCCAGCTATCCTCAGCAACGTCTTGTAAAGTCAAGTGCATCGAACCCCCCCCCCCCCCCCACCAAATTGCACCCTTTTTTGTGGCGAGCACGGTCCTCCTGGGGGTGTAAAGGGGGTTAATCTCGGTTGGCGCCGGGGAAGGGTGGCTCGCGCGTGGGAGTGGAGGCATTCATTTCGGACGGGCATCCATTAGTCACCTCTGCCTTTGCATGGGATACCGCATCGGCCCGCGACCAAAGCACCCTGATAAATCAATGTACCAAATTCTCGCGACGTGTCAATGATCCTGTATCGTCGCGATGCGTAATGTTTTTGGTGGCCGGGGAGTCGCCGATTCATGCAGGGGTCCGGGAGTCCGTTGTGGTTAGTGTCGGGAGGGCTAGATGGGCAGAGACCAGCATTATGATGCTACATCCAAAGGTGATTTCGTGTTAGCGGGGAAACTGACAATTTCTAGCCTCAGCCCATCCCTCTAGTAATAAAATAAATTATACCACAAAAAGGTCTAGAATTCCGGGGCTCCTCGTTAGCAGGAGGACAGGCATTTTTAAAATTTAACAGATACTTGCCTAGTAATAAAACATATTTTTCAAGCTTCGGAGTCTCCTACCAGCAAAACATTATAAAAGCTTTTTCAGAACATCGAAAATTTGCGGTTTACTAATTTTCGTCACTATTCGTACCTTTTCAAGCAAAAAGTCAACATTATGGAAATTTGTGGCAAGTTTATAGACGTATTTCTGTCTTAAAAAGTCGTTATGCCATATACAGAGCTTAAATTTAGTAATCACGGCCCTACAGGGCTACCGGAAAAATTTTCCACTAAAAATGGCCCCCGCCAACAAGGAAACACCAATTCCGGTGCATCCCAGATGCATTTTATTTCCGCGCAACGACATTGACGATTTCTCGCGCGCCCCGTCTTAATACCCTTTTTCGTCGGCCGGTATCTCGCGATGACCTTGCAGGCAAAGGCTTTGAGCCCCAAATAGGGGGTGGGGCAGTGGGTGTACCACAAGGGGGGATGCCTTCGGCAAGCGGGCACAAATAGCAGAAAATCGATAACTAGTGAGTGGGGAAGGCAGATCTGTGCGGACCCTTCCTACCAGCGACCCCCAAAATAGGCCCTGAGGTGGCTCGGCCGGGGCAGGCTTGTATGCCCTCCGGTGCGGGAGTGCGCCTATAGCCCCCCACAACAACAAAATATCGGGATTGTGTTACTACTATGTAGTCCCGAGGGGAGGGGGACTGGTGTCACTAGGGTTGAAATGGGATCACCGAGTGGGGGAGGGGGATTAATGAGGTTGATGGGCAAGAAGCATCGGATATCTGGCTGTTAAAAGACAAATCGGGTAGCGCACCTCGCAGCTAGCCCGTTTTGCTAATTTAAATCGATGTAATAGTGAGTAGGAGATAAGAAATTTTGGACTAAAGACATAAGAGACAACGATTCCAATAAGCAGCATAAATCCCAGAGTTTTCAAATCAATTCAACCAAAAACAAATTCCAATGCTCACCTCGACGTCATTGCGATACCAGCTAAACGTTGGACGAGCAGACTTTGCAGCTATCAACTCGGGCCTCCGCAAAATAAAAGCCGAATTGCCCGTGACGCTGATCGACGAATCGGTGCTGTCGGCGAAGTCGTGGAGGTCTAAAAGTAAATTTTTTAGACAACGAATTTTAACAAAATCACTTCCTCCAACATATCACGTCTTTGGAAAAAGTGATCTTTCCTGATTTCAAGCCCCGCAAACATTTGCAATCGTCCGAAACGGTATCCCCCCATCTGCCTGGGCCCCCTCCAGAAAGAAGACCGTTTGTATCTCGGTTACGAGGCTCGGCGCCGAACGATACACAAATATTTGACGAGAGACGCCCCCCATTCGCCTTTTTCGTCCGGCTCTAGGGCGAGCCGGACGCGGGAGCGGGGAGACAGTCGCTGTGGGGGTCTTGCCCCCGGGGTGCGATGAGAGTGCCCAAAGACAGCTTAATGGAGAGCGCCCGGCCATTAGTGGCCCTAAATGCCCCAGCTGGGTTGGGGTCGTCGAGTTGGGGCGCGGCGCCAAAAGAGGTTAGGTAACCAAAGTGGTGGAAGTAGGTACCAGACGAACACATGTTCCAATTTGCTAGGAAGGTCCGAAAGTTCATTTGCCACTTACACTGCACGTCGACAAGGTACGTTCGGCTAATTGCGGCGCCAAAAGCGTTTCGCGCCACGCAATGATAGATCCCGGCGTGGTCGCTCGACGCGGATACGATGTGGAAAAGCTGGAAAATTAGGCTAGACTTTCGAATAGGACTTCTATGTACCTTTTTACTGGCGCCAATGTCTTGATCGTCTTTTAACCAGAAATATTCGACGTCTTCGTCCATGGTCGGGCATGACAGCTCAAAAGCCGCGCCTTCATTCACCTAAACAGAAATATGCGTCATGGTGCCAAATCTCACTTTGATGCGCCGGGGCGTTACTAGATTTTCGGCGACCGGTGGCTGGCCTCGGATCAGCTGGGCGGTGGCCATCTGGGCAATAGCCAGCGCCCATATGAGCAAATTTCGATGGGATTTCCGGCGATTCATGAGACCGGCTTTTCAAGCATAACGTGGGTTAGTCTGTAAAAAAACTACGAAATTGGAGCCAGAAAGAGGGAGAGAAAAAGAGAGAAACAGGAATTCCATGAGCACATCACATCGTGAAAGCCGTTTTATTGCGATGGGTATCCGCAGCAATTCAAAAACGACCCCCAGCCGCCCCAAGCTCCAAGATAAGCAGCGGGAATTTCTACGCGAGAAGGTGAGGGGGCAGCGGACATGCATGTGCGATAAAATGCCACCAGATCGCAAGGTCACGGTGTTAGGTAGGGAAAGGAAAAGGGTCAGCGAGGTTGCTAAAAGAAGAATATGATATTTCTTAAACTTAATGACCATAATGAAAATTGGTGACAGAGAGAGAGAGAGAGAGAGAGAGAGAGAGAGCCGCTGGGCTTGAGTCATCACCGGCTTGTTTGGTAGCAGCTTCCAAGATAAGACTCCGAACAGGCAAAGCGGTGGTTTTGTCGCGGGGATGCAGGAGGTTCACAGGATACTGCTGCGCCGGCTATCGACAGAGCGGCGCCGACGTCAACCAAACCCCGGGGCATGAAACCTGTACGGGAATTAGCTGTAGGGGCTCGGGGGGCACATCGAAAATGAGGCCGTCCACCCCCGATCTACGGGCTCGGCTCACAAGGATGACTGGCGAGGGGGGGCGGAGCCGCCTCGGCCCTTGCCCTGGTGTCGTCCCTCACCCCCGTCCAGTCCCTCGCACATTAGGGTGGGAATGGTGGTGGCGACGACGGGATAGAAAGGATTTTGTCAAGTGGTCGGGGCGTTCTTGATGGGGCGAGTTCAGAATACTTAGGCTGGGAGCAATATTGTGTGCTGAGGGGGAGCTTGAATCCTCATAACTTGACGCTCGCATAAAATCGGGCAGCCTGGAAAGTCCCACCCCCGTAAATGCCACTTTTTTTGAAAATAGACCCTCAATTCAATCTTTACGTGCTTGAGAAGCAGTAAAACAAAAAAGGCTTTTTAGGGATAACCGAGATGTACAAGCCCTTTTCGGGACTTCTCAGTCCCTTTAACACCGGAAAATTAAAACGTTTCGAAAGCTGGTTGCGGTGATCTACCATCTACGTTTCACCTACAATAGCTACGATATACAAACAGCTGCTAACTGCGGGAAATCAACAAAACTTCAATTCGACATCTTTATGCAGGGGGACAAGTGCAGTAAGTAATCACAGTGTAATTCACAGAGAAATCCCGATTATTAAGCGCAATCTCGGACATCAAGAGACACAAAAAAGACTAAAAATACACAGTAAACTCTTCGCCGAGTAACGATTGGTGTGCAAAAACAAGTTGTTGTAGTGTGCCATCAGCCGCGAATAGGACCTAAGACAAGGATTTTTAGAGTGTAAGGAAGGTAGGCTTAAGAGCCATTGGTGCTTCCAGGTTATCGGGGGTCGGTTGGCATCTTCTTTTTGTTTAGCCTATACCTGCCTAGTGGTAAATTGTAGTTTATTTTAATACTGTTTTTAGTAGCTTCCGATAGCAAAAATTATAAAAATATTTATCCTATAGACACAAAATCTAGGGCTTGAGCGCGGTTTTAGCCATTTTCATATACGTTAGACCGAAAAAGAAAAAATTTTTCAACATGTTTTGTGAAGTTTTTCTTAATGGGTCCTCCCCCGCTAACAGTCCAGAACCATTTCAAACGGCGCACAAATCTGTAAAAACGCCCAGCTTTTAATTAGCCGACCACTATTAAAGAAAAAAATGTTCGCAACCGACCCCCGCTAAAATAATCGACCCCCGATAACCTGGAAGCACCGAGCCATTTTTCCATTCCTGTTCAAATAAGCAAAAAAATTACCCTGGACGGCGACAATTCCAGGTAGCGCTGGGGCAGATCAGTCGGCCGCCTGATGTACAGGATGGTTGCATGTGAAAGGGAATCGTGTCGCCACCCCTAAATCAACGGTTGAGTTGACAAGGGTGTCATGCGCGGGCGTTCAGCCAACGATTTCCGATGCGCTTGACTGAAGAACAAAAAAAGTCTACCTCGACAATTTTCTTAAAGTCATCAAAGTAGTATTTGAGTGCCGGCCTTTCATAGACGTAACCAAATTCCCGGACATTAGCGAGCAGGGCGAGTAGACGGGGTGGAGATGCACTCATCTTGAAATGTCTGCAAACCATTTTTCCGGCTAGAAACCATACCTGGTGGTCTGCAGATGTACCGAGTTGAGGGTAGGTGAAAACTGGGAGATGTATCGAATGAAGGCCGCCTCGGTGAAACAGCGCAAATCCACTCCAGCGTAGCTTTTACCTAAATCGGATAGAAAAATGAAAAGACAAATACCTCGCGTAAACTCGCCGCCGCCAAATGTCAAATCAGTGGGGATCAATTGGCCGCGCTTGTAGAGTTGCTCAAGCTCTGTCCGGAACATGGAAAAGCAGAGACCAGGCCCGAAGGTTATCGGAAATGGCCCAAAATCAAAAACCCAGCCACGAAAGGAAATACCTTCGCAAAAACCTTGATCCGCGGGTTTGCAGGTAAAATTTCGGATAACGATCGACCGGAGAGAGGAGTCCGACATAAGTCCGTTCTTATTGATCGACGTTTCTAGACAAAAATAAACTAAAACGAGTCCACTTACATATTTGGCGACCACCGTCACAGAGCCCATGCATCCGCTTTGCACGAAGATCTCAAAACCCCGAGCCTAGTTCGAAGTTGAACATTATTTTAAAGGCTCACCCACTTCGTATTGGTGCACTAAAGGCAAGGTTTCACCGCTGATAGCATTACGGTTGGCTGTGAGTAGTGATCGTAGTAATTGACAGGTGCCAGTCAGCGAAACCATTGTACGTCCCATAAAATAAAAATTAAATTAAATATTTAAAGTTACCATCGAGGTAGTGAACAATTTGGAAAATACACTGTTCCGGCAAGTCAGTCAGCCGGGTTTTCGGTTGCTGCTCAGTTGTAGAGGCCGACGGGGACTTGTGCAGCGAGAGTTGCGGGGGGCTCAGCGGGGCGACCGAGGATAGGGCGTGCGAAAGTATTTCATGGTCTGCCGCAAGGTACCCTCTAAAGCAGAATTAGATTGTTAGCGGGGTGCTTTACATGCTTTGTAGCTCGAAGCTGGGGATGGCGCTGGCTTCCTCGGCGATCTGAAGTGCCGTTCTTGCCCGTTCGATTGGAAATTTTGTCCACTTCTTTAGTCGACGTTGCCCAAAACGGATCACAGTCTTCTTGCAATGGAAGACCAGATGTCTGGTCACGTGCTGCACTGAAAGGATACAGATGAGAAAATCTAAGCGGTCAATACCCACATTTGTTTCCGAACCGCCCCCCATCGTGCATTCCTAAAAATCTTTTCGGTAACCAACATTGTCTGTTTCTGGGGATATCCGTGCCGTATTTCGCGCATAGTACGTAATGGCTTGGCAAGAATAGAACGTTTATTGTTCAGCCTGGCTGCTGAATTGCCATGAGATACGCAGGACCCAGGTAACACGGGAAATCAACCGGAAAGTGAGAAACATGAAAAAGGGGGGAAACAAAATTTCAAAGTCTGTTCAAATTTCTAAGCATCAGAATCCGAGGAGAGGGCTGATGAAGACGAGCCATTGGGAGATCCAGATTCGGCGTTGGATTCCTGAAAAAGAAATTTTCGGTTCTGACATTGTATTAACATCTCAGGTTTGATGAATATGATAAAACCATTTCCTAAGTCATCTGGCAAGGGTGACATTTTGATGCCGCGTCTCCACCAGCCGGATGGGCCTGGATGTCTGTACCATTTTGGAAGCCGTTTTTCAATTTTAGCGGACACAGGACAGTGGCAAGCACCACGGGCACAAGAAGCAACTCAAGCGCCAGTTCCTGGTCAACCACCGTGAAAAGCTAAAGCCCGGATACATTATCGAGTCGCAATTGTGCAAATATGAGGTCATCGAGTTGCTCGGCTCGGGCGGCTTTGGCGATGTCTACCGGGTCAAAGATTCCTCCAAAAAGGTAAGACTACAAAATTTGGAGAAAGGCTCTCGTGCTCCAGATTTATGCCGTCAAAACAGAATATCACAAAGACTCTGTCGACCGCAAACTGCTCCGCCTGAAGATCGAATGTGAAATTTTAAAGTTGGCAACAGAGGTGGGATAAGAAGCCGGAGCGATGAATATCCGTTTTAGGTATCAGACCCCAAATTGAAGTCGCACTTTGTCCCATTCTACGACAGTGGCCGCTTCAACGAGATGCGATTCATGGTTATGGCCCTAGTTGGCCCGTCGATCTTTGATTTGCGCAAGAAAATCCCAAGTGCTGAATTCAGGTAAGGCCTTTTTTTATTGACACGCTGCGCTTTAGCAAAGATGCCGCATGGCGTATCGCCGTCGAAACATTGGAGGGAATAGCTGATCTGCACGGCATCGGTTACATTCATCGGTAACTAAAGTATCTCTAAACCATCCCCGTTTTAGCGATATTAAACCGGCCAACTTTGCGATCGGAGTGGACGAGAATCGGTCAACCATCTACCTGCTCGACTTTGGAATTTCGCGAAAATTTCTGACGCCTGAAGGAGAGCACAAGTATAAAAATATATTGGGAATAAGCTGCGTTTTTAGGCCGCCACGGGAGAAGACAAAATTCGTAGGCACTGTAGGCTTCGCGTCGAGGCGCTGCCACGAGGGAGTTGAGCAATCAAGGAAGGATGACCTGGAGGTAATAGGAAATTGGGCAATTATCTGTTAGCCGGGGGGGGGGCTTTTTGCCCTTGAGCCTATGGTTTAGCTAATTGGTAAGAAAATATACTAGACGATGATAGCTTTTTAGTAAATGATCCTAAACAACTTTAAAGACGTGGTGCTACATGGTCATCGACCTCTGCGATCATCAAAACTTCCCCTGGAAACACCTCCGCGACAAGGACCAGGTGTACCCGATCAAGTGCGAGTTGTTCAAGTGCAGCCCAAAGAGTAGGGCTTTACAAAAAAATCATCGAGGATATTTTAGACAAGGCGCTGAAGAAGGTCTTCAAAAACTTCCATCAGGTGATGAAGTACATTGATGAGCTGGCCTTCTCCCAAACCCCCGACTACTACGTGATCCGAGTGAGCCACAAAGCTTCTGCCTAGCAAAGAGTTTAGCAACAAATGGACGATATCGCCAAAGAATCCAAACTCGATCAGGATCCGAACTGGGTGAACCCGAAATGGATCGGAGAGGTCGGTTTGGAAAATTCTAGAGAGCCTTGCAATAAGTTTTTGTCGCTTTGCCAAAAGGGGTGACGCTTATGGTTTTGATTTTTAGCCAAAAATGAAAAACAACGACAAGAAGCCGGCAGCAAGCGATGAGGACGTTGAGGAGTCTGACGGGGAAAGCGACTCAGACAAGTAACAGTTTTCCTAGTTCTTCCCAAGCATCTTTCAGGAAAAAGCACCACAAGAAGCGGACCGGAAGCGACAGTGGGAAGAAGCACAAGGAAGGCGGAGGAGGAGCTCGGAATGCAAGTGGCCGGAGCGGCAAGAAGAGTCAACGGAGCAAGAAGGGCAAAAGCCCAAAGAAGAAGGGCAGTACTACCAACACAAAGGTTGGTCCGTAGCCACTGTAAAAACACGGATATTCCAGTGAGCCACTCGTCCGGATCAACCGACCATCACAGGCCGCGCCATTAACAAAACGCTTAGAGCTTAATCACAAATTTCCCTTAAATAGAAAATTGAACCGACTACGAAATGCTCACAAAATACAACGTCGATAAAGCTCGTCAATTACCTTGGCCTTTTCCTGCTTCTTCTTTTTCTTCTTCTTCTCGCCGTCCTCTGGAGCGTCAGAATCAGAGGACGTCTCCAAAAATTCACGCGATTTGGCTTGCTTGTTCGGCGACTTGGTGGGTAGTCTAAGAAAAGGGGTAATTCATCAAAACCTGACTCACTTCGAACTGGGCTTGCTCGATTTAGTAGGAGTTGAAGACCTGACAGTGCTGCCACCACTTTTCTTCCATTCTGCCATTTCCGCTTCATAACGTGTCTAAAGAAGTGTTCCAAATGATGAGAGAAAATTACCTTATCCTTAGCAGACTTTTCCTCCCACTGCTTCTTATCGTCTTCGGTCATAGCCTTCCAAAGCTCGCCACCACGTTTCGCTGTATCGGCAACAGTATCACCGTCCTGAACGAATGTTTTTGCGGATAAAAAAACGCTTACCTTCTTAATAGTCGACCTATTTTCGTTGAGCCAGATCATGTAGGCACTCTGATATCGCTTAGGAGCATTAGGGTCCTTCTTCGCGCGTTTCTTACGTCCCTTGGATTCGTCACCGTCTTTTTCGCGCTTCTCCTTCCTCTTCTCTGCCTTCAGCTTCTTCTACAAGGGGACGTGACGAAGAGCCAGAAAAATACCTTTTCCTTTCGCTCCTTCTTCGCGTCCTCGTCCTCGTCCATATCGCTCTCCTTGACGACATCAGAGCCGGATGAGTCAAACTCCTCGGTCGGCTCACTTTCGTCGCCTTCGGACGAATTCTCCTCGCGCTCCTTGCGGCGTCTTGCCAAATCAATGTCAAGATCGTAGTCATCTAGAGACAATTGTGATATTCTCCTGACACCTACCGTCTTCGGGGTCGGATTCCTCATCCCCTCCTGTAGCACCAGCTCTTTCGGCCTGACGATCTTTGCCCTCCTTCTTGACATGTTCCTTGTAGGGGTCGTGGTCTTCATCGCTGTCATCAAACATATCCGTGTTGCGAGCTTCCTAAATAAAAAATATCAAAAGAGACTGCAATGCTCACCGCTTTCTTGGCGTTACGGATGCGAAGGCCTTTGCTTTGCACATAGTCATAAAGTTTGCTGTATTCTTCCCTAAAATCCAAAAATAGCCGCAACTGCTTTTTTAATTACTTTTCGACACTGTTGAATACATTGGTGGAGCCGCCCTTCATCTCCACTTCAAAGTCGAAGGAACGCGTCGAGATGTCAGAGCGAGCAAAATGCACCGATGCGCACTGAAACAAAAATAAAACTATTTGAAAACTCAACCTCTTCAAAACGGATGTACATGGGCGGCTTGTGGATGTAGAGGAAGCCCTTTTCAAGCGGATATAGGAACCCGGACGCCTGCTTGTGGGCGCATACAATCGCAGGTGTACCACTGTGCCTAAAGCGAAGGGAGTAATGCACAAAAGAAAAAAAATACCCGACAAATTTCCCTGGAGTTGTCACCTTCATGCCGACGAGCACGCGGAAGAGCTTGCAGACAATTTCGTAGACGGGGCCCTCCAAGTTTCGTTGCAGCTTCTCGCCGAACTGTTCCTTCACCTGTTCCCTAAACGATTGTTTCTCAAAAGACAGAAGTATAGTAGGTTACTCTGTCAATCCCAACTCGATCTCAGTCTCATCATCACGGACGAACTCGAAGACAAGGTAATGATAGCGCGTCTGTCCCTGACGGATCGGAGGCGATAAAGCACACTAAACCAGGGGAATTCGAAGAGGGGCTTCGTTCCTTACCACAAAATACATGTGCCGGCCATCTTTGTGTGGGACCAAGAAGAGTCTTTGAATCGTCTTGATGGGGATTTTATAATCGTAGGTCTTGCCGTGGAGAGACAAATGGTTCGGGTAGACCTTGATGTCGTAGCGACCACTAAAAAGAGATTGCATGCTCGGACGTTGTCGGCTAGATACCGTGGAGTAGTTGCGAGGATTTGGCTGAGTGTGACAATGGCTTGTCCGGAGTCGGTCTCAATGCCGGCATACTTGAGCACAGCTTGTCGGAATTCCTAAAACAAAAGTTGCTATTTAGATCTCGACCATACGTCAACGGCATCATACATATCCTCTTCGTTCGACGGCATATGGAAGCGCATCTCAGTAAGGGCGATCGCACAATCTTCATTTTGGTGAAATTCAAGAACAGCTTCATTTTTATTCGCGATCGTATTTGAGACGTTCGAAAGTGGGACCTAAATAAAATCCCAGAATCGTCACAATAAGAAATCTTGGGACCATGACATTTCAGCAAATCGCCAAAACGACATTTCAGCAACTCGGCGACTTTTCAGCAACTCCATTAAAACGACATTTCAGCAACTTTGACCATAAAAAAGAGAAACACAGAAGAAATATTCTTTTTCGAGGTTATAGTGCGCACGTCGACAGTGGCTTTCCGGTAAAAAGCGCGGAAACGCTATGCGTATGGCGAAGAAAGCACGGCCGCAAGCAACGCACCATGGCAGGCGAAAAGGTCAAAAACAGGCGATAATACAGCGACCGGGTAATCATTTATGGTTTCAGAAACCGAAAATTGTTCAAAAGCCGTCCAAAACACGAGAAAAACTTCGAAAAGCATATTTATTGTGTGTTTCTCTTTTTTTATGATCCAAGTTGCTGAAATGTCGTTTTAATGGAATTGCTCAAAAGTCGCCGAGTTGCTGAAATGTCGTTTTGGCGATTTGCTGAAATGTCATGGTCCCGAAATATTATACCTCAAAACAGAGTTTCCCGTCCACCGAAAATTCAACGGATTGGCCGGCAACGGTACACTCTCCATAATTCCAGCCCTTCAAAGCCAGTTCGGTTTTCTCGACATCTTTCTGCCAATTTTCTTGGGCAAACGCCTTGAACTGGTCGAAATCCTAGACAAGGCGTAAAAAGCGAAAAACTAAGCTTACCGTTTCTTTGAAGCCACCGATCCTGTACCTCTTCCCATCGTCGAAGACAAATTTGGCGCCAGGCTTGTTAGCGAGGCGTTGCCAGGTCACCTTCTTGAGCTCGTTGACATGCATCGTTACAATGTTTCCCGTATGGTCATTGTGAAATTTGATGTGTTGATCTGTCAACCGCAAAGATCCACGGTTCTAAATGAATTTATCCATAAAACGAATCCAGGAACCCACGATAGTGCCCATGTCTTCGATGAAAACATCGCGAAAGTCGACCGACGTCGCCATTCCGCAAAGCTCGACGTCTCCTTCAAAGTTGTGACTTCAATAGCAGTTTCGAAAGGCGTACGAAATGAAATCAGCGAGAAACTAGCGGATTTGTGCCGATTTTTGAAACAGTGCGCGAAAACAGGGCTGTTGCCGAAACACAGCGAGAAAGCGCGCGAGGGCAGATGATTCAAAAATTCTTGGCTTCGCTTCGGAAAATGGCTTCAACTACCATTGAAGTGCTTGCGAAAACTTGATGTGTGCATATAAACACAAAAAAAAAACGGAACAAGCTTGCATGAAGTTATACATTTATACATGAGCGATATATACAAATTATCAAATTAGCGTACTAGACAAGAAATCATGGGCTTGCAGGGCAACGCTGGGCAAAAAATAGCCAACAAAAGAAAGGGTTCGGGTAGCGGAGGTGGAGGCTGAATCGACAATCTCGTTGAGTGCAGCAGTTGAGCGATCCTGAAAAAAAAACTAATTGTAAGCAATCTAAGAAAGAAAATTATGTCGACTAGGGCTCGTGGGCGTGCTTTTTTCCAAATACTCAAAAATGTTAGGGAGATATCGTGCAAAACGAGCAAAACCATAAATAAATTTACCAAGTTGGTGACGGGTTCTGAACTATTTAGAAGTTCTGGTGAGGTGCGGTCGATCGATTCCCCATTTAGAGCTGGCGATGGGGAAAGGCATTTGACGCTAGATTCTTCCTAAAATAGGTTAAGGATGCTAAAAAATAAAAACGTACCTCCTCTAAAGTCTCGACAGTTACAGTGCTCTTTTTGGATGGTAAGAATCGTCGCACTAATACTTCATAACACCTTCGTAAAATAGAGAAGAACCAGCCCATCGGCAGTTGTCGGGGTAATATGAATGGGGTGCACAGGCGCGCAAGTCCCAGATGACCCCAACCAGCCAAGCAATCGATCCACCCCTACAAATATACCATAGTCGGCACACTAAAGCATGTGCAACCAAAAGATAAAATATGACTTCGTATGCAACCAATTATTGTCCGTCTGAATTGCCTTGGCCTGTTCATAAAATATGTTTATTCCGACAAATCCGAAAATGACAATCGTGAGCGTTTATCCGACGAGATTCCACAACTTTCCGAAGAAACTGCGATCCTTGCTTTGATCCAAGTCCATCTAAACGAACGCATTTCCGCGAAGCTGTTTAAAACCTACACTGTAATTCGCATTGTTAGTAGACATATTCATCGCGAGAGGTCGCATGCCGTTTCTGCCCAGAGTTGAATACCGCGAATTGCTAAATAGGCAATTAATTTGCAAACGATTTTCGCCTACTTTAATGAAGTATCGAGGAAGCTATCATTGGCCGAGTTGACGTTGGAGAAGGCGCGAGTGTAAGACCTAAAGCAAATTGAAAATTTGCGCAAAGTAAAAATACACGTCAGCTTTAGAAGACTCAGGACCGCGGATCTTCGTGATATTACCGGAGGATCTGTTTACGTAGGAACGATCGGCCGTTGAAGATAATACATCCTAAAGCAAATGAAAGAAAAATATCGCGGTCTTACCCGGTCGGTGCACTGAACCACGCCGACTTTCACATGTCCCTCCATGACAATCCCATTCCTCGAAATTGCTTGCGCTGCATGGACTGGACTCGAGTAGCACAGATGCATCCAGTTACCCTGAGCCGGAATCTAAAAACATAATGGAAGGCCGAATAAATGGCTTACCCGATGATCGACAATATCACCATGGCGCCCAAAGTAGGTAATTATCTTGTTGTTATCACCGGGAAGAAATCCAAAGACGGTCACCCAACATTCCCTGGCTAAAAATATATCTATATAAAAGCATCGACCCAAGAACACCTTCAGCTTCAGAACGATCGAGATCAAAGGCAGAGTCCTCGGGGATAGTTTGTTGGCTAAGCTGCGAGCCGGCGTTGTCTGGGCGCAAAGGAGTGCCAGGGTTGAAATTCACGGGCATTGTCATGCGACGAACCTAGACACTTTTTCCGCCAGCCGTGCACAAGGTATACCTTAGTTATCGGTTCAACATTGTCGCGGAGGGAACGGAGAGGCGGACCTTTCGGCCCAGAAGAAGAGCTTCCCATACTCGAAGTCGGCTTGGTAGCACTCTGCTCCTCGGTGATGTGCTTCTCTTGGACGAGGGTTGGGGACCAATGCACATTCTTTCCGGAACCCGGCTCCCTGATGTGCGCGGGCAGTGGAGAACCGTAAGGATCGTAGGAGTCTAAATAAAAGTCAGCAGACGGATTGTCAAGTTTACAGTTGCCCGTAGCCGCGATGGATCGACGTCGGGCGCCGAAGAGGAAAGAAGGCGTCTTCTTCGTCGGTTCTTCCGGACCTTCTTTTGATCTAAAACAATATCAAATGGGTATTGAGCAAATATACAAACTCTGAATCTCTCCTTGGCGAATCACCACTGGTTTGCATGGGGCTCTGTCCACTTCCTAGGAACATCCCGCGCCTAAAAAGGTCGGCGATGAACGAAAAAGAATAATTGACAGAGAAAACGAGATAAAACAACGAAAAACAAAAGAGAATCTCCGGATCTTCAAAAACTTTACGAATTTTCTGAATGGCGGGCCAATTTGTGAGGCAACTCCAAAGAACGACCATCACCTCTCGGAGCGCCGTGTAGCTGCCAACATTTCATCTCGTGTCCGCCCCCGGCCAAAATAAAAATAAAAAGAAATTTTCGATAAAATTTCAGTGGATTTTGTGTACCTATTTTATGCGAACCATTTTAGATGGAGGATCAGGTGGAGCCAACTTCACCACAAAGCCCGAAAATGTTCCCTTCTCAGGCCGTGTCAAACGAGCCGCCACTCTGCTTCAACAAGGCACATTTCACCCGAGCCGACTTCAATGTAGAACGGTATCGCTTTGTGCCATTTTTTCAAGTTTTGCAGTTTTATGAATCTGGCTCGTCGTCGGGCGACGCTCAAGGAGATCCACAACGATTTGAGGGCCTATTTGAGGAGCATTCAAAATGGGATGATCGAACTCATCAACGATGATTATGCCGACTTTGTCCATCTTTCGAGCAACCTTGTTGCCCTACAAGAGAGCATTGACAAGATCGAAGCCGACTTGAATGTAGGAATTCACGCTCCCGGCTGATGAACCCTCTTTAGCTGGCGTGGGACGACTTCAAGACGTCGACGAAGGCGCCCGTCGAGATATCGAATGAGGTGGAGAGCAAGTTAGTGAAATAGCTACCGACACTTTATCAATTATTTAGATGCGAGGAGCTGTCGAAAAACAGGGACGAGCAAATAAAGCTTCGGGATCGTATCGTCTTTATCCAGGCTTTGGAACGTCTGGCTTACTTGTTGGCAAACACCCCCTCGCCCCTGAATATGTTGTGGTACGCATGGCTTCTTTCGTAACCGACTTTTTCCAATTCATTAGGCTAGAGCAATTCCTATCAGCCGTTGTCGAAACGTCCGGCTTCCGAGAAAATTTGGTGCCCGGATCGAAAGAAGATATGGCCTACAACAAGGTTTGCCATGTCAAACTTTTATTATTTTGCTCTAGCTAACAGCTCGGATCCAACCAGTGCTCACCGAACAGTTGATCCTGTCCTTGACCAGCGACTGTGCTCTTTTGCCGATGCTGTTTTCGATTTTACAACTCTGCGGACAGGTCGACCAGCTGATTTCGAAAATTGTGACTGCTGTGCTGCTCCCAAAGGTTGCTGGGGATTCGTTGCCATATTTGCTTTTTAGATACAAGTCAAGAAAGGGAAATCTTTGGAGTTCCTCGTCAAGGCAATCGATTTTGTCAATCAGGTGAAACCATCGGATAAACTTTACCTGAATTTTCAGCAACGTTCGGATTGGAAGAAAAAACTTGGCGATCACTGGCAAGGCGGTGTCGAGGGATTTATTGACCAGACTTTGCTGACCTTTATGATAAAATTTGTTGAAACGGTGAGCGTTTTTATTGTTGTCAATTTTCTTTAGAATTTTGCCGCCATTCTGTGTCCAACTACCCCGGAAGATGTCAAACAGTTCCACGGATTTGTCACCCTGGTTCTTGACTTCATCATGACTTGGCCAACGGCGACGGCTCATTCCGAGCTTCTCAGGCAGTTACGCGCAAAATTCC
Source organism: Mesorhabditis spiculigera (assembly GCA_958295435.1). Classification (NCBI taxonomy): domain Eukaryota; kingdom Metazoa; phylum Nematoda; class Chromadorea; order Rhabditida; family Rhabditidae; genus Mesorhabditis; species Mesorhabditis spiculigera. The sequence goes on along the minus strand of CATQJA010001658.1, from coordinate 33,589 downwards.
AGATGGTGTGAGACTTTTCAGTATTTATATCGCAGTCTTTAGCTCGTCTATTACAAAATGACCACCAGCAGTCCGACGAAGAAAATTGATGCCGAGATCGACCCGGCTCGCTTTGGATTCTTGACTGCTGACGAGCAGGTGAGGGACTTTTTGCTTATTTTCTATACTATACTGTTTTGCAGAAAATATTTGAAGATGATGTGCCTCTAAATTGCCGGGCATCCCTTTTGATTTTCAACGCGGTACGCTAGTTGAACCTTGCGAGTTTTATCTTGCAGGTGCAAAACGTATGGGCTGACGAGACTTTCCTGTTATGCATTACGGATAGATACTGGGATTTTACACTCAGAATGCTGGCGAAGCATCAAGCTTGGGGAAAGGCGATGGTTTCGTAAGTGCTTACCTCTTCGTTTAAAGGTTTTTAGGACAATTATGGCACTGGATGAATCCGAATTTATGGGCGAGAGCAAATGGAAGGTATTGTTGAAGGTAGTCCTATTGTCTGGTAAAATTTACTTGATGTGCGCCTAGATCCGGCAAGACTTGACTTTCGTGGACCAGAAGGTTTTTGATATGGCCTTGGAGCGAATATGGGTGAAGCTACGAGAACTCGGCATAGACACGGCCCCCTTTGGCCAGTGCCTCACCAAAAATTCCCAAAAAGTTAAAGCCGATTGTCTGGCCATTGATCTACAAATTAATACGTTACTTCAAGCCCTACTCAAAAAGGTATGTTGATGCCTTCCTTGCATCAAAAAATATTAGGAATACGACCATGTTGCTGATGTCCCACGCCAATATCGATGGACGAAGAAGCCAATGCCTGAACAACATTCAGAATATGTTGATGCCGCTAAAGGAATCTTCAACGATTTCCTAGAACATTCTGCCGGGTAGCTAACATGTTCCCCAACAATTCCCTTTTGTTTAGGTGTGGCGATGTGACCGAGCTGTTGCGAGGCAGTTTGGCTGAGACGCTGTCATATTTTGTAGAAAAGGCCGATGAGGTGAATTCTGATTTATGTCTAAAAATTTTTATAGGTTCTGAAATCGGTTCTGGCAACCGGATCGTCGATCTCAAGATTCAAGAAACTTGATTCGGTGATTTTACAAGACGGGGGACATAGCGACGAGTCGAAGATCCGCCATCAAATCGGTACATCATCCTGTGTTTGCAATATCGGGTTGATTTAGCATTAGATGCTACTGCGTTCAAAACACTGGCAGCTGACAATGAAATTGAGGTTTGCCGGTCAAATTTTGAAGTATGCTTTTTTTAGGTGGAACTGCTCAACGGGTTATTGGACAAATTGCATGATGCATCGCGGGAAACTGATGCGTAGACTTGATTGTTTTGCTTTTATTGGTGACTGAATTCTTTTGTACGTAATAACCTGTGATATTAAAAACATTTGTGATGAATCGGGGTGAATAAATATGTTTGGTTCTACCGTTATTCGACGATATCTGGCTAATCACCATACGAACATTTTTGGAGAAGAGCATGTTTGAGACGTTCTTATACTGCCACATTCTAGTGAGATGAGTAGCGCTTGGGATGAGATCAAGCGACTCGCGTCGGACCTACAAAGGGTTCAGCTTTCGGCTGCTGCTAAGAAGTGAGCTCTGAAAAATCGATCATCCCGTTTCAGATTATCGGAAGCGAACTGCGTGGAAGTAATTTCCAAGCTCATCGAGCGTCAGTTGATTGATGTCGTCTTCACGCGTGACGGAACTACCTACATCACTCGGAAGCACCTTTGCACTGAGGTTTCTAAACGCCGCTTGCCGAACCTATTCAGGTCAAAAACGAATGCCTGGCGATGGGCGGCCGTGTGGCCCTAAGTGATGTGGCTGCAAATCTCAATGTGGATTATGAGTATGTGATCGCGGCTACGAAAACCATCATCGCCGAGGATGACGAGTTCCTCATCAGCGCGGGAGAGCTGTTCGCGAGGTCGGTTTTTCACCATTCGCTGGATTTTTGGCCGTAGCGCAACTCGGCAGTTATTCTATTTTTTTCAGGGATTATGTCCACAAGCTACAAATGGATCTGCGTGTACTTTTGTCGGAGGAAGGCGTTCGATCGATTGTAAAGCTTTATTCTTCGAGATTTATTATATTTTAGGCATCTCTCTGTCGCGACTGGTCTCTATCCACGGAACTGCTGCGCTCATTATTGCTCGATCGGCTGCAAGAAGGTGGCGAATTTACCGTCGATGGGGAGAATATATACACCTTGGACTTCCTTGAAGCGCACAAATTTATACTACGGGCTGTTCTGTGCGCCATCACAAAGTAAAGTTCGACTAAATTTCCTTAATATTGATAATTTCTTAGGGCAACGCTTTTGTCCCATATTCAACAGAGGGTTTCCCTACCTACAAACCGGTTTTTCGCGGCGCTGGACGACTTGTTGAGTTCTGGCGAGGTGAAGGGATTTGGACTAGGTAATGAAGATTATTTAGGTCCCTGGTAAAATCGTTGGCTCTCGGACCTCTGCCTCAGCAATATACATCCCTAACCTACACGGTGAACTGGTCAACGCAGCAATTCGGCGAATGTTTGCGCAGAACGAATACATATGTGAGTTCTTGCAGATTCTTTTTTTGATTCAATACTCTTTAGTGTTTTCCGATTTGAAGAAAATGGGCCTCTCGGATGTGAAAGCGGCGGTGAAATCGGCCTTTGCCAAAGAAGAATTCGGGCAACTTCGATTCCTCGGATCAATCGTCGTACCCGAAGAAGTTTTTGACACCCAGATGAGCGCATTGAAAGGTAAGTATCGCGATTTTGTGTCAAAATCTGTTTAGATGAACTTGCTCAAAACTGTTTTGTCGATGTGTCAGCCGAATTGTCGAAAAGCTCGCTGCCATTTGAAGCCGAAGATGAGAGCTTTTTCATCGAGGCTATCACCGCTGGAGATAAGGTAGCCATTTTTTTTTCCCGAGACTAACCGTTATTACAGGATCTCCTCGTGAGCGAGCCTCGCCTTTACACGAGTGAGCTACTTGCCAAAGCGGTGGATTCGTTGAGTGAAAAAGTCGGTTATTTTTTTGGAAGGGTATGACCGTGTTTTAGTTGGACCAGCGAGCTGGTGAAGAAATGGACAAAATGGACCAAAAGAAGAAAAAGACGGCCCCGGTTTGACACAATTCGAATTCAAGAAGTTTCTTAGAAACCAGCCGAAAAAGATGAGTGGGATGAGGGTGGAAAGGGCAAAGGGAAGAAGGGAAAAGGCGGAGGTGCCAAGGGCCGTGGCAATGCCAAAAAAGACGAGGATGACAACACGGGGTCCGGCTTTTCGCTCGATGTCGATGAAGTATTTTCAACACAGCTGCATAGTATTCTGTTTCAGGTGGAAGGCTGGCTTCGATCGAGTGAGCGTGTCCCAGAAGAACTCATCCAGAGCATCGCTGAGCAAATTATCGATAAGGTGCATTGCGATCAAGGCGTTAATTCGTTTTTTTAGGTTTCCCAGAGCATCCGGGATCGCGTCGCCAGACTTGTCGCAACGCAAGCCGTATCCAGCGCGCAGTCCAACAAGCGTTCCCACCAGCAGATGGAGCAACAGCTCAATCAGCTCTACGCCAACATTTCCTTGTTTGAGACTGGGTTAGAGAAAATTCCCGGTTTGTTTCTTCCTCGTTATCCTACCTTATATAATTTGGTCGCGTATCTTTGTCTGTGTGTGTGTGCGGAGGTCAGTTTCGAGGTCAGATTTGAGGCCCTTCCCGTGTCCAAAACGCCCCAATTCTCCGTCACTTGAGGGAATCGACCTTCCTCTTTCCGATGGCGTTCTCAAAATTTCGATAAAATACATGTTTACAAAGTTAAAGCCGGTTTTATTCAATTTTGGGGGTCCGGGAGGGCTCATTTGCATAAAGTGAAAAAATACAAAGTTCCTCATTATTGCCAGTTGCACTCGCGTGTTTGGTCGGGACAGGGAAGGGAGTCCGCCGGACCCGAGCTATCGGGAAGTCAAATTTCTCATGCAAAGGCCGCATTCCAGCGCCCAAGGCCCGCGAACCGGGTTTTGGGCGCTGGTTAAATAATAAAAATAATGTTGAAAAACGCACTCGAAATAGTTTTCCGCTTAGCGGATCAAATGGCTTTGGGTGTTTGCAGAAGGTGGCGTCGAATTCGTAGAAGAATTTTTTTAAGAATGGTTTGTTGCAGGAAGGTTTTTTAACTTTATGTGGAAGGGCGCTCGATTCATAGGGTCTAGACGGGGTCCAGTGGAGGAGAGTCGCGAAGCGGCTCCTCCCTCGCTGGTTATTCTTCATAAAAAAACTGTAGACAATATTCGTGACGATCTGCGTGCCTACTTGCAAAAGACGCTTTGCACCGAGCTGGCTCATGCGCTGCTTGGCTTTGCTAGCGACACCGGAAATGTCGGGCAAATGAAAGAGAAGGTATGTAGGTTTTGCACCAGCAGTAGTTTTGTTTCAGCAACGAGAAGAGACCATTGAAGCCCTGCCCTCGCGGATCAAAGACGCAATAGTTGCGCTGTACGCAAGCCTACGCGAGGACGATCTGCAGGTTGGTTTTTCATGCCTGCCTGATTTTTTTGCAGAACTTCAACAATGCTTTGTTCGACTTGTGCGCGCCAAGTGTACTTCAGCTTGGAATCAAGAATCCGGATAAAAAGACGAGGTCGGTGTATTTCGAAACAAACATCAAGGCGCATTTGTTAGGGAGGAACTCACAAACGTGTACGCGACTCAGCTGTTGGCCCAGGTCAACGAACAATCCGATCCCGCTGCTGCGCTGCTCTCATCGGTAGCCTAAGATTTTTCTATGATGATATGGTTTTAGGTGCTGTATCTTTACGCAAAAGATGGAATCGCTGTACATGCTTCCGGAAAATTTGTCGCGCAGCTCGTCTCCCACCTTGCCACTCTGATCGATGTGGAGATCTACGACCTTCTTCTATCCGCGCAGAAGTTGGTTGTCGCCTCCTTCAAGAACAAAGGCGATGTAGAGGTCAGTGAGAACTCATATACCTGAATTGCCTTTTCGTTACAGCTGAAGGAGCAACTCGATCAACAGATCCAAGCGCTACGTCAGCGCTTGACGCAGGGATGAGCCAATGGATCGTTGCCAATGAAGCTTGTGAATTTTTAATAAATGCTTACGACCTACACAACGCTCTTTAATAACGTTTATTACAGTCGATATTTACAATGAACTTATAAGTTTGTAGAATTATTGAAAGCGACAGAATCTGCTCTTCAGCGCGGATGCGGTAATCTGCTTTAGTCCCTAGCTGCATTCTTTCCTCAATGTTACTATGATTGGCCGACCTGTGGTAACAGGAAAGGCGCGCGTTCAAAAGTGTACTTTGTGATGCGGGGTGGGTGGTCGGACCCCCAGCTGCTTAGAAACACTACCAAGATGGCCTCCGTTTCAGAACTATGTGGCGACCGAAGCCCGTCATTCGCGATGCAAAATGCTCGCTTCTGCATGAAAACCGCGTCACCGAGTTCAAGATGCACACCACGGTTTCCATCGACGAGTTGCCGCACCATTGCGAGATGATCGACAAGGGCAAGGTGGTACGCACGCGTCAGCCGCTTTCCAAGACGATATGCGCCTTCCTGAACACGGCTGGCGGCAAAATCTATGTGGGGATCGACGACAAGGTTTGTTTGAGGCGCCCTAGCAAACTCCTTTTTAGGGATTCTTCCGAGGCACGCTGATGAACGGAATGTTGTTGGACCACCTGTTGCTGTCCTTGGACGCCACTATGAAGAGGTTCAACCCGCGACCCGCCGATGGAGCTATCACTGTCGAGATCTTCCCAGTCGTCCCTGCTACTGGCCGCTTTAGTGATGACGAGCTGCGTAACATGGAGATTTTGCCGTATCCCGAGCAAACGGTCCACATACTCCACGGCAGCTGCAAGCCTTGTCGCGATGCCCTCCATCTGGGTGCTTCAACCGTGATAGTGCTGATCCATGTCAAGAAATTGGACGATTGCATTTATTCAAACGAGGAAGGATTGACCTATGAGCGCACGCATGGAGGGAATAGATTGTTGACAGTCGATAAGCTGCGCCAACGACTCCAAGCTCGTCTCGGCGATGAAGGTTTCGGTGCAATCGATCAGGCACTGGCATACAAGGGCGACCAATTGAAAATTGTCGCCTGATTTGTAGCTCATTAATTCTAGTTTTTGATTGTGTACAGGCTGGTTTCGTTGTTGCTGTTGATTTTCGATTCATTCTTGTTGATTTTCCCTTCCCCGCGCTTTCCATCGTTATTGACTGATCTCAAGTAAATTTTGCAGCTGCCGAATGCCGCGTCCACGACGTGCGGCCGCCGAAGAAGCCAGGCGAATCAACGCGCCGGTGAGGATTGGTGCAAGTTTTAAAATTTGTCGTTAGAACCACCCTCCACCAACTCGTCGAAGCGCCCGTGCTCCCAACAATCAGCTCGCTGATGATTCTGACGTAATATTCTTTCTAGTTTGAAATACGCCACGAATAGATTATGGAAATCTTTTCGGGAGATGAAGATGACGAGTTGAGTCCGGGTGGCAGTTCCGAAGATGATAGCTTTATCAGTATGGTCGTGTTATTAGTTTTATTTTGATTTAGGCGACAATGATGATGTGCTTGACCTTGACGATGACACCGCGGCCGATAGTGTCTTGGCTGCCGTTATCGAGTGGGTTTTGCACACTTGTCTTCAGAATTTGAGCTTTAGGGCATCACTTGATGATTACGTGATGCAGAGTCCACGGCGTCGCGCGGTGCTCGACGACACTCTAGCAAACGTATTTAAGTTTTTTTTTGTAATCAATATTTTTATTAGGACGATAGCGATGTGCGAGAAGACGTTAATGCGTCGACATCATCAGGTGAAGCCCCGGCCCGGGTGGTGATCGTGTCGGATGATGAAAGTGTCCACTCCGATGATGGCCCTAGACCCCCGAAACGTGCAAAAACCGAGTCGCCCAAGAAAGGTAGATCCAGCCTGTCAATACTAAAATACAGAACCGTTTTAGCCAAGGTGGAAGTCTTCGATGATGGCGATGGCGACGATGGATGCACGATTTGCTTTGACGTACTACAATTATTTAAAATTATCCAAATGTTTAGAGCTACACCACAAACGGGGATCACCGCCTGGTCTCGCTGAAATGCGGTCATTTCTATGGAAAGAGCTGTATCGAGCGATGGATACGAGGTAACCAAAATCTCGCCATTCTATTTCGTCTTAGGAGAGAAAGCGCCACATTGCCCGCAATGCAAAGCCAAAGCGGGCATCAAGGATATTCGCACGCACTATGCTCGAACGGTGCAGGTTGGCGTTTCAAGATGGTTGTGATGGAAATTTGCTCCAGATAACAGACAACAGCGAGCTGGAGTCGACCAAGAAATCTCGGGATGAATACAAACGCATGGTCACTTCATTAGAGCTTGACGTCGCCCGGCATCTCAACACGATTCGTGAATTAGAGGAAAAGTAAGGGTTTTTTTTTGTACTGTTAAATATTTGTGCCAGATTGACGAAAGCTCCTTCTGCGGCGGCCGTCACGGCCTTCCAGGTCTACAAATTCAAGCTGGCCGTGGGCAACAAGTTGGCAATGTCTTGCGATGGTTGCCGTGCGATCGATTTTGACGGTTTGTGGGAAGAAGATTATCATTTTTCTTTTCTTGTAGATCAATTTGTCTACATCGGCTACAACAGGAAAGGGGCGCTCTTCTCCGGATACTCACTGCAAATAGTATGGACTTCAGCATTCTGTTGCATTACATTTTTAATTTAGCTAGACATGCGACTGAAAAGAGGTCCGAATAGCCCGTTACATACGGGCAAAATTCGCCAATTCGCCATCTGTCCCTCTCTAACGACTCGTCTTTTGTCAGGTATTTTTTTGGCCTGAGTAATTCTTTCCTTTTAGTCGGCGAGGACAACACGGCGGTCATCTACGACTTACAGACAAGCCAGAAGGTGAAGACATTCCGGCTCGATACACCAGGCTGGACCTGTTGTTGGCTGAGCGACACCGAGGTTTTACTTTTCCTTCAAATTATGAAAGTCTTCCTTTAGTGCGCCATTGGTCTTCGAAACGGCCGGGTCTTCAAATACGACGTCACCGCCGCCTCTGACCAGCGTCCAGTTGATTTGACCGGTGGTGATGGACCTTTTCCTATCCATCATTTGAGGTCGGAATCTTATTGAATTCATGAGTAATTTAATTTCTTTTAGCTATTTTGACAAGTTCTCTCTGCTGCTCATCGGATCGATGCGTAGGGTACTTGGCTATTATCGTGGAGCCACGATCCCCCTCTTGGACAATGCCAAAGGTAATTTCACATATTTCGTTTTGACCTTTTCGCCTAGATAATTTCCAAAAAATAAGTGCCGTCGCCTCTGATCCGAGCAGCCAGAAGATCCTTGTTGTGCTCCCCGATGGGGATGGACAGCGTCCGATTGAGCACCGCCTCTACCACATCCGAGAGGAAGGACCTACGGTACGGCATTTTTTTTAACTATCTCGTGTTGCTGAAAATTCGGGGTTCTATATTTTTATGCATTCGTTTATCCGCATCGATATACAGATAGGTTTCCCCGATTTCCTTAGCGACGCCGGGTGCCGTCCTCGAAGAAGATGCCGCCGTCGATAGCGCAGTATTTGGGGCAGATACCTAGAAGTCGCATTGACCCTGGAAGCGACTAGCCCACCTTTCTCTCCGGCTCCTCCATCGTTTCCGGGCTGTCCTGGGGATCCAGGGTTTCCGTCGGAACCGGGGGGTCCAGCCGGTCCAGGGGCTCCTTGTCCTCCCTGCGAGCTCTGTCCGTCTTGTCCGGGTGGTCCAGCAGGTCCGGGAGGTCCGGCCGGTCCGGGCGCGCCAGGTCCAGAGTCCTGTATTGCAAAACTATTTTTTATTTTAAATCGGGGTTTAAACCGTCTGAGACATATGATTTGACGGAATGATAGTGGGATGATTGCTTACCTGAGAAGCTCCAGGCTGTCCGGGTCCACCAGGCTGTCCATCCTGTCCGGGGTTTCCGGGCTGTCCGGGTTGACCGGCGGGTCCTGGGGGTCCAGGGGGTCCCTGAGATCCGGGTCCTCCGGGGGCACCATCGTTTCCACCGGGTCCAGCCGGTCCGGCGGGTCCGGGAGGTCCAGGGGGCCCTGGAGGGCAAGGCTGGCATGGCGGTGGGGTGAGGGGCTCGCAGGGGGCGCTGCCAGACTTTCCGGGCGTGCCGTGCATTCCGGGGGCGCCGTGCTTTCCAGGGCGTCCAGGCTTTCCGGGAGATCCCGATGGTCCGGGAGGCCCAGGTTTGCAGCATGGTCCACAGCCGCCGCCTAAATTGACGATAGGTCGATTGTCGATATACCTGCATTATCGGATGGGATCTGCCCCCCCGATAATGACAAAGCACCGGCTTCAAATGGCCCACCTCCAGAAGATTGAGCGGCTCCTCCAGACACGGCTGCCGACGGGCCGCTGTAGCTGCTGCCACCGCCGCCGCCTCCGCTGGGCCCTTGGTTGTAGGACTGGCGTGCCGTGCGGTTGTGCGGCATCTCTCCAAGGGTGTTCACGTCGCTCCAGATGTCCTTTGCCGTCGTCTTGCAGTCGTTGACGGCGAAGTTGATGTCACGCTTCACCTGGTGCACGTATTCGTACACCTAAACGGGATTTAGAAGCGTTAACGGAATATTTAGACAATGCGTAAATTCAGAATGCCAAAACGCCGAATTTCTAAATTTCATAACGCATAAGCTTATAGTTTGAAATTTAGACATTATTAAATTTATGAATTCTGAATTTAGGCAATCTGAATTTTTAGGCGTTCCATTAGCAAATAGAATATACCATGGGTAAGGTGGCGAAGATGGACATGACAGCCACCAGGGAGAAAAACACCCCCGAATACGCGACGAAGCGATACACCCTAATCTTAATTTCGTCCTCCATGTCTGCCGGTTGGTGGTGCCACAATGGGCACGCGCGGCCCTTATATATGGTTCGCGCACCCGACGGCGTTGTCATTGGCGTTCGCAAATTCATTGACAGTTATTGCTGCTGACTTTACCCCCGTTTTCCCCGCGCGCACAGCTCTCGCTTTTCTGGTTTCCCTAGGTCAGCTGTCAGTTAGTTAGTTGCTGGGGAACGGGCTAGAGGAGAAACAGAGACCGGAATTGGTAGTGCCTTTTTCAAAACAAAGGACTGTTGATTTGGGGGGCACTAATTTGGGAACCTGAAATATTGGGATTGGAAAAGTGAAAAATACTGCTGAAGTTACTTTTCAGGCTGGGGAAATAATTTTTTCAAAGAGCATATTTTTAAAAACTAGAATTTCAAAAGATTTTGATTTTGATGCCTTCGTCTTTTCACGGCGGTAGCTAGGCAAAAATTTGTGAAGATTCTGATTTTTAGAAAGTTTTTCGAAAATTTTTGGCTTCCAATATTTAACCTCGAAAAAAATGGATTTTGAAAAATCGAAAAAGTAATTTTCCAAGAGTATTTTCGTAACTGCGCCTGGAAATCGACTGCCAAATATCCAAAGTTTCAGCTCAAATGCGTCGAAGTCGGCCGCTTCTCCACGAAGTCGCTGAGCCTTCCCTACCTGATCTCGCCGTGCCTCTTCCGTTTTGCCGACTCTGATGTGTCGGTGATGTACGAGACGGACCTGAAGCGGATCGCCGTTCACGATTGGAGCGGTAGACGCCCAGACGTGAGATTTCCGCTATAAAACGACTGATTTCCGTTTTTAGATCTACCAGACGATCCCCGAATTCGGCCAAGTGGCGGCCATCCGCGCCATTCGAGTCAACGAATCCGAGATGCGACTCATCGTCGTGGCCGATACCGGCGTCACCAGCAGTCGTCTTCTGCACACCAATTAAATACATAGTTTTTTGTATTTAATTTTCGCGCACTTTTTGTGCTTCTCCACGCATTCGTTTTCGAACTGTGATACTGCCCGGCAACGCTCAGCGCTTCTACCCCTCCCCCTGCCCATTTGCTCATTTATTGTCTTTTATTCGATCATCACTGATCCGGTCTCTTTTTGGCGATCTCACAATTCACTGCTGGTTGATGTTGAAAGTGCTCAGATAAAATTGCGTGAATTTTGGCGCGACACCTGACTGGTCTCCGAATATGCTAATCAGCGGCCGGCTGTGTACACACCGGCCAACGGCACTTTTTGGGGGCGCGCGCCTGGCCGAAGTCGGGCCCTCGTTTGCAAATTCAATGAGCCGATGTTTTAAAAGCGCCCCTTATCCGAATGGACTCACGAAACCGGTCCGGATGCTCAGGTTTATCCTAGCCGTTGCCCTCTGCGGCGCGATCTACGCCACCCTCACCTGCGACAAGCCGACGGGCCGTAGGTTTACCGGTAGTGTTTCATGTTGTTTAGCCTGCGAGCTGGGATGCGACCAGGATGCCGTGTGCTTCGACAATGTCAGCTGCTGCAACTTCCATGATGTGCACTCCGGTATTAAATAGCTTGTAAACTGAGCAGCTCCCGCCCAGATGGGACGACGCTGTACCCCACCGACAAGCCGGTCACCGCCTCGTGCCAGGACAAGGTCAACCCGCAAACCGGCGTGTCGGATTGCCCGAAAATGGCCAACTACTGCAACAATCCGGTAAAAACAATTTTTCGGGAAAAATCAGCGTTTTTAGGCCTACAAAGACGTGATGGCTGACCAATGCCCGAAGACGTGCGGTCTGTGTGGGGCTGGCACAACACTACGTGGGTTTGAGAATAAATCTTGAGAATGAATTTAAACCAAAAAAAACTCAATTCTAACATCAAAAATTCAATGAGGATTTCTACTTTTTTCGAACTTTTCGAAGTCTACCCAAATTCTAGAACCTGGACAATGCGTTGACAAGATCAACCCGCTGACCGGCTACTCGGACTGCCCGCGTATGGCAAACTACTGTAATAACCCGGTATCCCATTTCTTCGGAAAAGACGAACTGTATTTTACAGGACTACTACGAACTGATGACCGAGCAGTGCCCGAAGACGTGCGGCCGATGCAAATAACCACGAAACTCTGCCCCGGCGTGGTTGATCCCGCCGAAATAAACGGCATTTGTAATAAAACTAAGAAATCGCTTGAGCAAAACCTCAATACACAGCAAGACCCTGCCAGTGTACACACTTTCCCTTTTGGCCAACTGGCATATCCGGTCTGTCAAAAGCGGAAGCTGATTTGCCTGGGTTCCTGGAACATAAACAATCGCTCTGCCGCCAAAGACATTATTCCGCATATTCGCCTTTTATACGCTCAATTTCTATTAACGTTTTACATGGCCCCACCAAGTCCGGGTACAAAGCGCGTGCTGCGCAATAAATCGTGGGTTTTTGTTTGTATCTCGGGTCCCCTTTGGCGTGTAGGGATGCGAGGTATGCCAAAATGCTCGTCTTGGTTTCGCGAGAATTTTGGTATAAATTACAGCCCTGTAGGATAAGGGGGAGCCGAGATATAGAGTTTAGCCTGGAAGTTCGCGCTCCCTTACCATCTTTTCCAGCTCCGTGAACCAGACCGAGAAGAACGATGCTGCAGAATCGAAGGGCAAGTCGCAGAAAGCAGTCAAACATCGACAGCGCATGTCGGCTGAGACGGGGGGCGATGACGAGACGCAACACCATGGGCCAAGCCAGCGAGCTTCGGGACGCAGTGGCAAGAGAACCGCCGGCTCCTGCGAACAGCAAAAGCGGGCCCCGCCGCCCAAGCTTGCCCCCGAAGTCGTTGCAGCCCTCGACAAGTTTGTCCAGCATATGGAGAAGGTATGGTTAAGTTCACTCGCCCGCCAATCTAGTATAGCTTCCGTAACTTTTTCGACTGGAATTTAATGTATTTTTACTCGCCAGATCCAAACGAACATTTTGGTATACTTTACGTCCCTGTAGCATAAAGGGCCGACATACAAATGTTAGGGGTCCGTTGGGAGACTACGTACGCTTCCGAGTTTACAACAATCATACGTTGTAGCTTGGACCGACGGGGATGCTGGAGGAATTCGACGCCAACAAGGCCTACCTGCCATCCGATGTGAAATGTGAAGTCGCCAACAAATATCCGGAGAAGAACAGATTCAAGGTGGGAATTTACGATGATTTTTTGAAGCCGATTCTCTAGGACGTGCTTTGTCTCGACTCGACACGTGTCGTTCTCCGAAATGACTATGGCAATTACACATCGGCTGACGGCGATTATATCCACGCAAACTGGGTGATGGCCGACGATCTGGAGCGGAAATACATCGCCACTCAAGGGCCACTGCCAGGCACTATCGAAGACTTTTGGAGGATGACGTTTCAGGTAACGAGAGAGAGAGAGAGAGAGCGAGACAGACATTCCCATTTTCAGGAGAATGCCACCAGCATCATCTGTCTGGGCCTAGCTGCCGAAGCGAACGGCAGTGGCTTCAACGAGTACTGGCCAGCGAAAGTGGCCGACTTCAAGAACTACGGCAAAATGTTCGTCAACAACAAGAAGGTCGAAACCGACCCGAAATCGAAGGGCCTGACCATCTACACGCTGGAAGTGCTGCCGGATGGGTGCTCGAACTCGAACGTCATCAAGCTGATCCACTGCCCAGGATGGGCCGATCAGAGCGCCGCCTCTTCCGGGCACTCCGCCATTAGCATTTTGCGGTTGATGAAGGTAGATGAACAAGTATATGCTATTTCTAACTATCCATTTTTTAGGAAAGCGGCTCGGGAACTACGGTAGTCCACTGTTCAGCCGGAATCGGTCGTACTGGCACTCTCATCGCCATCGACATGATCGCCACGCGGCTCTTGAAGGGTAAAGAGGTCATGACGCTCGACGTCTTCAAGGAGGTGCGGAATTGCCGTGCCGGTGCCGTCCAGACTGCGCCGCAGTATCTGTTCATCTACAGCACCGTGCTCGACTACATCAAGGTGGGAAATCCAGGCCGACGAAAGATGAGCGCTTTTTCAGGCAAAATCGGGTGATAAGCATGCCGCGTTCCGCCAGAAGTTCTACAAGCTGCTCCAAAAACTTGCTTGATGTGAAAGAAAGAATAATCTTTTCTTAATTAATTGAATAAATCCGTTGATGTTTTTTGTATTTATACACTGTGTGAAGTGCACAATGTAACGGCTGGACACCGGCTTCAGCTTCTACAAGATTCAGCTACAGAGACTTCGGCATGCTCGTCAAGTGCAATAACCAAATTTATTAATGCGTAAATCGAGGGTCAATCGTATCCGCCGTCGTCCTCTTAATTCTAATTCTGGCGCTTCACGGCACTCATCTGCAAGCACGGAATGCCTCCCGTTTTCGTCACCGAGAACTAAACACTTCGTCGTTAACACCACAACTTCAGGGATTTCGCTACCTGTAGCTGCAGGTCCGATCTGCCCGCTCTGCCGAACTTGCGCATCGTCTCGTCCATTAACTGGCAAAAAAAACGGTTTTCGAAAGTTTTCGCGAAACACCTTTGTGATGAAGTTCTGCTCCTCGGCGCCGATCAAAGAAAGTTTACGCTAGAAATGTTTTAGGTGATTGCTTTCGGGGCGAGATACCATCTCACAGGATCCCTCCGGCACCTTGGCGTCCATCGCCTCGATGAATTCGTGTTCCTCAACAAACGCCGCCTAGAATACATCATGAAGTTGGCGCTTTTGGCCACTTAGCCACTCTTTAAGCGGTTTAATTCAGGAAATTTATATAATTCGAACGTCATAAAAAGCCTGGTAAAACCATACCGGGGGTCCCAATCCGCCTCCCATCGCCTCGTATTCCATTCGAACGGATTTCACCTAAATCCCAGAAAATCAAGTCTATTAATTGATAAAAAAACCTCAGCCATCGTCACTTCCTCACGATCGGCGGATTTTGTGGTCGTCGATTTGTTCACCAGCGACTCGTAGTCGCCAGTCCCCGAGCTGACCGTGTATTGTTCCTACAAAGTAATCTCCCGGAATCGCGTATACCTTACCAAAATATCGCCGTCATATTGCCACAAACGGTTCCCGCCGCAAGCCAGCGGGGGCAGAACGGGCTCGCTTGGAGCTGCAGTGGTTGTGGCTCCGGAGGACGGCTGAATACAGGGTGCTGGTTCATTACCAGGGGGAGGGGAGGTAATTTAAACCAGTTCCTGCTCCATTTTAATAGCACTTTACTCTCGTTTTATAGAAGATCTTAAAAGGTACCAAAATCGTCGAAAAAATGCTGACTTTTTGTACCAAATGTATGGAAACAAATGGAAATTTTTCTAAAAATGCTAGAGTAGCTTTTTCGTAATCGGAAATTACTAAAAATACTATAAGAATTATGTATCTTCTTATTAATGGGCTAGGCTGAATAATCCAGGTTAGGTACCCCCCGCTAATCAACCAGAACCGATCTGACAAACAATTCTCACGTCGACATTCTCGAAGACTTCCGGCTGCAGGCTGCGCCGAGCAGTCTCGCTCAGGCTGATCGACAGCTTCGAGGGGATGAAGCACTAAACTGGACGATTAACACGCTAGAAAAACGGCCCACATCTTCCTGCTTCTTTTTGCGGCGTGCCATCTCGGGCGATATGAGTTGTAGGCGATAGATTTTTCCTGGAAAAATGGCTGGTGTCGTTTTTATTCTAGCGTAAATTCAGCCTTTCAGATGCTAATTTAGGTGTTTTGAAGGCGGCTGATCCGGCGACTTTTGGAAGGTTAGAGTAATGCGCTAATTATAAGTATTCGGACGCTAAAATAACGGAACTAATCTACAAGGTATGCCCTGACAACTGGCTATTACTAATTAAAATGTATTTTTCATTGATTTATTAATTTTTATTGTTAACAAAGAGTCTTTACAAGGTTAGCGTACGAACCCGGGGAACTTTGCAATTCTTTTGGATAAATGACACTTTCTAAAATAGACTATTTTTGACACCTTCGGTCTTAGATAATTAAAACTTTCTAAAATAACCTATTTTTGATACATTTCGATTTTAGATAATTAAAGCTATCTACAACGAACTATTTTTATATCTTTCTATTTTAGAGAATTAAAGCTTTCTAAAACTACCTATTTTCGGTACCTTTCGTTCAATTTCTCTGTAATTTCCACGATTTTCGGCACCGCCGGAAATGAGACATTTTTGCAGGTGTCCCATGTCGCTAGCAGCGCGACCTCTTGACCGTATCCCCCGCTAGACCATCTATCCCCCTCTGCCTCCTTTGCAGTGGTTTGAAGCAGGGTCCTTTACCACCTACCCCGCCGCTCGCTTCCTGTTCCGTTTCCGATTCCGTTTACGCCCTCATTTTTTATTATCTACTGAACGATAATCGCCAATTTCAGACATATGCAGCGCAGCGTAACCACCTAATGTCTAACACGCCCAGCTCCATCACGCCGAGCTCCTCCGGCGAGTTCAGGGTCAGTTTGTCTGCAGCGAAACTTGGAAAATACCCCCTCGAAATTGGAAAATACAGTGTGTGCCAAAATGATAGGGGAATGGCGTTTTTAGCCGTTTTCTCGGCTGTCCTCGATTTCCGTGTAAAACAAAATCATAGGTCTAATAGCCCGAAAAAAGACGCGTCTTTTGGTCTACTTGAAATCTTTCTACGATGCAGGATAACAGTTGTACAAGCGATTCAACAAAAATAGGGAAAAAACACAAGTGACAAAATGATAGGGGAATCATTAACATATCATTTCCATCAACTTTCCGTATGAATAGTGGATGTTGATTGATTTTAATTACAGATTCCTAGCGGGAGAAGATGTAAAAATCGTATTTTCTGGCCAAAATTCGGCCCGGAAGTCGTCGGTCAAATTTTGCATCTAATTAGCATCCACTATTCATACGGAAAGTTGATGGAAATGATATGTTAATGATTCCCCTATCATTTTGTCACTTGTGTTTTTTCCCTATTTTTGTTCAATCGCTTGTACAACTGTTATCCTGCACCGTAGAAAGATTTCAAATAGACCAAAAGATGCGCATTTTTCCGGACTACAGAGCCTGTCATTCGGCTTTACAGCAACATAAAGGACCGCCAAGAAAACGACCAAAAACTTCATTCCCCTATCATTTTGGCACACACTGTACTAGTTTGCGTTATGGTCCTACAATCGCATTTTTTTCACCCGCATTCCTTCAGTCTAGATAAGTTAGTGTTTTTTTAACTGAAGTAACCATGGGAAACGTTTCTGGACAAAATCATAATGTGTTGAAAATGGTGCGTAAGCCTAGATGGGCAGCATGGAAACTAAACTCTCAAAATCCGTTTTTTTTTGTTTTGGAAAAATGCGCTAATTTGGTGCCTGAATTCGGTATGTAACTCGCAGCGATTATCAGGACGCTTTAAAAGCCCACCACTCATCCTTTTTCGCTGCCGAATTAAGAATGACGTTATAACGTTTTTTTAATTAATAAAGGGGGTTTTTAAATGAGCCAATCGCCAAGCTTCTGATTTTATATACCCGTTGCAGCCGGACCTGAACCCATTCTTCGCGATACGCCATCCTTCCCCTGAGCAAGCAACGTCGGTCCCCTCCAACCAATGGGCCGTCAGCCCCCAAGATCAAGCCAGCAACGATGGCAAGCAGCCGCCGATCAAATATGTCTTCACGTACGTATTTCCTTGATTTTTTTTTTTTTGTTAGCTGTAAATCGCTGTTTCTAGCAAAAATTTAGTACCCAAAATTTCTTTTTCATTTTTCACTATTTTAACGCCATCCAAAAAACGACTCCATTTTCTAGCCGCCCTAGATTTTGCTTGACCTTTTAGCTGGAAACTGTCGTACCTGTGTCCGGCTTATCAGTAAGGGTTCCCGATTATCGATTTCAGAAGCGCGATGGCGAACGATGCGGCTCGGGCGGTGGATAGCAGGCAGTTCGACAGTGTCGTCTCCTGGCACCAGGCCGCGAAACCGGTAGTGTCGATGTTGATAATCGCAACTTTCAAGTATTCCAGGATGGGGCCATGACCATGCGACCACCCTATCCTCCCCCAAAGCAGAAACCGGCCAGCCGGAAACGGAATGCGCAGCCCGTAAGTTTTTTGAAAGGCTTTCCAAAATTTTTGCCTGCATTTACAAAGTTTCAATTTAGAACTCGGTAGAGCCTTCTTCATCTTCCCAACCGAAGCAGCCGAAGCCCAGCAGCTTCCCCATGCACAACGCTAGCGACGAATTCCTTTTCAAGACGCCCATCCCACAGCACGATAATCCGGCGATCAAAGAAATTTACAACGACCTGTGCGCGGGCAGCGCTCTGGATGAGAAGCTGGACGACAACCCGCTAAGGTGTGCTTTTTTACCCATAACAACTTTTTTCTTTTAGAAAAATGGAACGAATGACGAATATTCCGCTTTTCGACAATGGCATGAATACTGTGGTCAGCTCGGCGGGGAGTATGGATAAAACCAGGTAGTTATTGGCCTTTAAGCATCTAATTCTTAGTACATTTTAGAGAATTTTTAATTTATCGTGCTGGGAAATAAAATTCTCCTAAAAATGCTGCGCAAACCACTCAATCAAGGAAATTTTTCTAGAGACGCCGAAAAAGAGCGAAACGCAAAGATGCAGACATTGGAGGAGATCGAGAAAAGCTTCACCAATCCGATGTTGGCCCCGCTGTCCCGGCCGAACCCCGAACCGCAACTGATGGCGCCGAGCGCCGGAAAGTGAGCGCTTTTCGTTCATTGTCTTCTTGGTGCTTTCGCATTAGCGTGGGGGGACTTTTTCCTTAGGATCAATTTTTTAATTGATATAAATGGATGAAGTGTTTCAAAACTGTTTTTACTATTCTATGCGTAAAAATTTATGTTCAAAAACAAGAAAAAAAATTGGTTTTCGCCAAAAAATATCAAGTTAAAAAATTGTTTTAATTTTTTGAGGTAGTTTTGATGGAGTCCTCAGATTGCGCTTTGTGCTAGGCGTTTCTGGACTAATAGACAAAATTCTATCTATCCCCCCGCTAATGCGAAAGAACCGCCTCCCTGGTCCATGATTTTTCAAGCAATCAGTTTAACGTCCATTTTCAGGGAGGAATGGGAGAAGCTGATGGGAGCCGGGAGCAGCAACGGTGCCCCTTCTACCAGCGAATCTCAAACATCCGTGCCCCCAGCGCCCGCCCCCGAAAAATCACCAATGTACCCGCCGCCGAATACGAATGGTGGGTTTTGGTTGGTGGCTTGATAAACGTCATTTCAGGCATGATGCCGACTGGTCCTCAATCTGCCGGCGTCTACCCGTCCCCTTACCCCCAGTATTCCATGCCATCGGGCCCGAACAGCGCCGGAACTTACCCACCACCAATGCCGAACGGTAAGCACGGCGTTTTAGGGTCTAACCTCGGCTTTTAGGAAAAGCGAATGGCGCACCTCATCCCGCCGCTGCTCATGGGATGCCACAGCGAATGATGCAACCCCAAATGAACTACCCTGGCGGCTATCCCCCGATGTGTGTATTGGAGAGTTATGAAAGCCAGGTTCTCAATTCCAAAAATATGTGAATCGGCTCGGAAAAATTGTTCTTGTGCGTTATCGGGGGACCGGCTTTTTCCTACAAGTCCCGAAATGCTTATTAACGTAATAGTAAGTGTTTTACGACCGTATTTAGCAAAATGTAATAATATTGAAGTGGGAAAACAATCAAAAAAATTATTGGTCGAAAATCGACCATTTTTTATTTTTTTAATAGCATTTGTAAAGGGTTTACGCATAGCAATAGTAAAAAACAGCTAATAAACACTTCCTCTATCTTATCAGAGACAAAACCCTTACAAAAACTCTTAGAAAAAAGGTTGGTCCCGCCCGACGATGCCAAAATACGAAAAAAAATGGTTATTTTCCAGGTACCCATGGCCTCCTATGCCTAACGGAATGCAGATGGGCCCCCCGCCTCCCAACCACCCGGCCTATCAACAGTGGGTGATGCAGCAGCAGGCCATGGCCTACCAACGACAACAAATGATGGCCGCCCAACAGCAGGCCATGAATAAAGGTAGATTTTTCTGACCTTAGCGAATGAACTCGATTCAGCAGCGGCCATGAACTCTCCGGGCCAATACCCCAGCCCGATGATGCAAGGACCGCCGCCAACCAGCACCACCACCCCCACGTCGACCCCGTCAGCAAGTGAGATAGTTTTATTTATTTTGCAAATAAAATTTGTCGGCATTTTGGAACATTTCGACAAGGTGAATTTGAACATCGTGATTTTTAGCAATGCCACCGAACGGGATGCCCTATCACCCGTCGATGCAAATGCGTGGCCCCTACGCGCCGCCGCCGTACTTTGGTGGGATGCCAGGGATGCCCGGGCCCGGGATGTCGCCTGGCGCCAATCCGGGTATGCCCCCACACCCCGGCTATGGGCCCTACCCTGGCATGATGCCGCCTGGTGAGTTTGTTACATCGAAAAGTGACCTTGGTTACGGGGGAAACCAGAGAAACTACAAACTACAAAACAAAACTATGCTCGCGATTTTAGAGCTAACTTGATATACAGGGTGGCGATTAAGTATTTGCGCCAGGAAAGGCAGCGTAAAAAAATGACCGAAGCGTTTCACCGAAATTATTTTACGACCATAATGTAGCTAATATAACCTACAGGGTGTCCCAAAATTATCCGGACAAAACTGAAAACTGACTTTTTCAATTTTTCCGCTGTTTTCGGCCTCCGCATTGTATTTCATAATATTTTTTGAGGCATTTTCGATGCACCATGCAAAAAAAAATTCTGGTAGAACGCAAAATAGCTTCACAATCGAGCGAAGAGCATGTTAAAATTTTTCGCCTCTTAAATAACATAAAAATTGCGGTAAACTTTCAAAATGAGTTCAGGCGGTTTTGTGGACAAGAAATGACGTTTTCTGGCAAAACGGACCGAACTCCGCCAAGATTCCGACATGTTAATGGTCATTTTTCCGTTTAATACCGATTTCCATCCCATTACTGGGCAAGCCATTTCGATGCTTGCTCGTGCTCAAGCTCCTCAAAAATCAAAGTTAGCTTAATTTAAATCGCTTGTTCATCATCGTTACCGCCAAAAGTTTATGCCTCTAGTCTTTGACTATAATCATATCGCGTTTTTAGGGTTCCTCCAGAGCAAAACCTTTAAGGCAACCGGGGCGGGGCGTACCTCGATTTCAACCTTTTTGCTGGTTGTTTTTTTTTCTGGTATAAACCTAGCGTTTTTGGGCCGGATAAAGTGTTGACTGGTCATTTCCGAACACTTCCTGTGGTTTCTACGTTCGTCCGGTCATGCTGACGTTTGTTATGGGATCGGAAAGCATGCGCGTTTTCAGCGTTTGCAAGGAGAGATAAATTTGGTTCGAACTTCTTCAATTTATTTTGAAAAGATATGACGGATTCACGCGCAGTTTTCTTTTTAAGCTTATTAAATACACTTCAACAATTCATAGAAATTAAATTATGGTCTGCAAAAACAGGGAAAAAATAGAAAAAAACCGCTTTGCAACTTTGTCCGGATAATTTTGGGACACCCTGTAATTACGGCTACCAATAAATCTACGGCCCTAATTCTTAAATTTTCAAGATATGACCTTTGAGAGAAGCGCCCAAACATCAGCGAGGGCCGCGCGTATCTCGTCCCTTTGTTTAAGCTTTTCAGCCTAAGTATCTCAGTTGGTGAAAACAACAAGTGGCCTTTATATGCTTTGCAAAGCCCTTTAGCGAACGTAGTAGACAGAAAAATTATTTCTAATCGGAGCCTAGTTTTATTCATAGTTTTCTCGACCACCAAAATTGGGCCGCGCGGGAGGCTTTTTCACGAAAAACACAAAATATCTCAAATTTCTACAACCACTTGTCGAAGATGTTTTCCATGATGGGGATTTGCTTAAGCGATCCAAACGGCCCGGAAAAGCTTAAGGGCGTTCAAAAAGCTCAAAATGTTTGCACAAAACAATGGAATGAAATGCATGGTTATGCGACCCGTTTGCTCCACTCTTAAAAAATCATGGGCTGGAGAATTTAGCTTTTCTCGCTCGAGCTAAAGTGGCTTGTAAAAAGACGCAAGAATTACCTACATTTTGATAGCAAAACGAAAAAGATACCTCAAAGGTGCGATTTTTTAGAATGCATTCTTCTGCGATAAGTCGCTCTGAGACAGGATGCGCGGCCCTCGAGCTTTGCCAAAATTTACTTTCGCTTCCGTGCCCTACTCAGGACTCCCTGTTGCACATACCCATTTTTTCTAGCAAGTTCAGGTAGCTCTTTCCACGATCAAACATCGGGAAATATATCCAGCTTCTTCAAAAAAATTTCTGAGCTCCTCAAAAATGAAGAAAATCCATACAAAAAATCGCGGTTTTAGATGTTTAGACAAATTAAAATTGTGTGGTGAAGCGGTTTCCTGTTTTCACCTTGCATCTGATATAGCAAAAAATTCTCTACAAAAAGGACTTATTTGTTTTTTCTGCCGACTACGATTTAGCTCCTAAAAACGTGCTTGAAACAGGCGCAAATACTTAATCGCCACCCTGTAGAAGGCAAAGTAAGCAAATTTCCCTAACGAGGACGTCTCTTTAACATCGACGAAAAGACGCCAAAAATATAGTGTGGCCTCTGCCGCCCGCTTAAAAATTTGGAAGCGAATTTTTTTACAACCTTTTTTTCAGGCATGATGATGCACCCGGGCGTTCCACCAAACATGCGGCCGCCGATGGACCCAAATATGCCGATGGGCATGATGCCAATGCGTCAGTTTTAACTTGATTTTCTTGCCTGGCCTAACTTTCAAAAGTGATTTCTAAACCCTTTCTTTCAGCCGGCTACTTCCCGCCTCCCGGAACGAAACCGGCCGACAAGACGGCATCACCGAAAGCGCTTCAGGATGGCCATCCCACGCTGCCGACGCCGTCGTAGGAATTCCAACAACTGGCTTCTCCCACGACTCCACTGAAAACATTGGCCAGTTTGTCCCGTAGCATACGAGGTGCCATTCGTTTTTTTCCAGTTTTTCTGCCTTTCGCCCAGTATTATTCTCTATGTATTTACCTGGCCCTGAAAAGCTCTCCAGTTCACTTCCGATTCGTTTTTTGGCTATCTGACCATGCTCTTAAATTGTTCATTTTTTTACTTTTTCTAAAAGTTATAATTTTAAATTCTGACGTTTTTGAAAAAATTTTGAGCTGGCCTGAAGTTCTTTCCCTGCTGTTTTCTTCCTACTTTGTAAGCATTTTCATTTACTTATTTCTTTTTGCTCCGATCGTTTTGCTCAACTTCCTGAGTGCTGTAAAACGACTGAATGTGTCCATTCCCCGATTTTATGCGACAATTGAATGCCCCCGACTTACTTACTTTAACCGATTACCCGATGTGCCCTGATTTTTTGGCGATCTCTTTCGATGTATTTTCACTAATGTGCCGAGTATTTGCCTTTTCAAGGGATTGTGAAGCGGAAGAACCCTTTTTTTGCCTTTTGTCAAGCCGAAAAACTAGCACTACAAAATTTAGACGTTCAACACGTCTTCTCCGGCTTCGCAATCCATTAAACTAATTTCTTAGCTCCCTAAATTACTGCCCCCATACAGACCATGTTGCCTTTTTTACTTACGATGCGCTCAAGCAGACTACGCGGTGTCCCTGCCACACGCCAAACCAGTTTTATATTTTTTAAGGTAGCATTTTGAGCCCTTTACCCCCCCCCCCACCCAACATTGGATTCAACAAGCTGGTACACTTCCCCAATCGAGATAATGACACGTTGCCCAGAGGATAAATTATATTCAACTCAAAAAGTTGCGAAACGTGCCGCGCAGACTAGATACAACACATGAAGCGCCTTTTTTGAGGGAATGCGAAGATAGGGGGCCTCTTATCGGATTAGTTGCTGGCGAAGGCGAAACTGTGGAATTCGATTGATCGTTGAAGAAAGGGAAAGCCTGAGAACATGGCTAGCTAACAGAGTCGCTTTGCAGAAGGTTTTAGGAGAGAACAAAAATTAACACATGGGTGAACAAATTTAAAAAGCTTTGAAATTACGAGCGGAACCTTTCGAATCTCCGGACGAGCGGTATTATGATTTTTGATTGTTAGAAACTTGTCAAAATATTTTTTAAAATTTGACTATGGGGATTTTCATAGATTTTTTCTCAAAAGTTAAAAAAATTCCGGTAATGTTTTATTTTTTATGGGCTTTTCAGATCTAAAAATAACTATGTAAAATGCTATTAAAATTGTCCATATTTTGTTATAGGACCGTCTGGGATTACTGGGAAAATCCCCGTCCCCCTGCTAACAGTCCAGTGCCAAAAAAACTCCGCCTATTCCTAGCTTTTCGCTATAGGTTGTTGCAGCTTGAAAAAAACGTTCAATGCACTAACACTTCCGGCACTCTCTCTCTCTCTCACTTCCAATTGGTCGCCCGAAAAGATCAACTGGACTGGCGGGAACGGACGGCTGGGGGTGGGAGGTTGCTGGATCTCACGCCACCCCGTCCCATACCGTCTGCCGCCCGCGTCCTCTGCTCTCCCCCCAATCACTCTCCATCTCAATTTCTCAATCCCTTCCCAATCTCTGACCATCTCTCTTTCTCTTCCCCTCTTCTCACAGCCATCTTCGGGGGGATTCGACCCCGCCGGCCACACTTCGGCCCCCGAGCCCACAACCAGAGGCCGGCTCTCGCACCAGCCTCACCCAAGCACTAATAGGCCACGATGGGACTCAAGGGAAATGGGATTCGACTCAAGGTATGTGGACTCGATTCAGTAACTTCGAATTGCTAAGCGGGTTCTTGTTCGTTAGCGGGGGGGGGGTCCAAAAATTTTCGAAAAATGTGATTTTTTTTGTAGTAGTTAAGTCTGCCAATAGTCAAATATATACAATTTTTATAGCATTTTACGCAACTTTTATATTAGTTAATAAAAACTCATTGCAGGATTTTTTACTTTTTGGTGAAAATATGAATAAGGACCAAAACGCGTCAGATTTTCGAATTTTCAAAAATCGTTAAGATCATTTTGGACCCTTTTAAATAAAAAACTACTAAAAACATTACAAGAATACAGCCCCCATTTATATTATCTATAGGTGGGGTTAGGCGGAAAAACAAAAATTAGCCTTTCCCTTGCTACCCCCCCGCCCCCTGTTAACAGTCCAGTACCGAAAGATCCCCGAACTTCCGAATTTCCGAACCGAGCTTTTCCTTTTTGCTTTTTTATTTTTCCATCGGGTTCGTGGATTTCGCCCTCCCAAAAATCAAGGAAATTAAGATAACTTGTCTTCACTTTCTTAAAATGAACTCACTAGCTTCAACAACGCTATCTCCGAAATTTGTTTTCCGCATTCCCCAAGTAGCGCTGCACCCATTTATACCAGAGTATCAAGGTACGACGGCCCGGATCGCCGCCAAAAAACGGCTTGGCGTGCAGTGGTGTGCTTTGCCCCGGATCGAACAGCCGCGAAGCGCCCAAAAAAATTCACCCGTTCATTTCGGGGGGTAGACAGCGAGTGGGCTGGGTGAGATAAGGGTTGCCACGGCGCTGCTCGCATCGGATGAAATACGGCCAACAGGTCACCCGAAAAATTGAAGGGAAATAAAAAAGGGTAATCAGCTGACCTGGGGGAAATACTCGGGAAAATGTGTAAAAAGGCATGCTTTGGTTCTTTAGAAGTTCCAAGGGGGTAACATTTTTTTGGTACTGGGGTGTTAGCAGGGGGGGTTTAGCAGGGGAAAACTAATTTTTTCGCAGTAATCTTGTACTACAACAATATATAAACAATTTTATCGCATTTTATGCAGTTTTTAGATATATAAGATCTGTAACTTTTTGACCAAAAATGTATGAAAAATGACCAAAAACTTGTTAAAAAAATGTTAGAGGTACCACATTACTTAACATTTGACATTCTTTCCACCAGGTCGACGACAAATGGCTGCACCTCAGCGATGAGTTGATCCACAACCATCCCGGCGGCAACGTCATCAAGCAGTACGCGTAAGTTTTTGAGGCCCGCTTAGGTAATGCTCTTCATTTAGCAATGCCGATGCCACGCACATGTTCCACGCTTTCCACGAGGGCAGCGCCATGGCGTACAAGCAGGTGGAGGTTCTGAAGAAGACATCATGGGATCAGGTAAGAATTCGAAGGTTCGGTTCTTTTGCAGTATCGGGGGGAGGGGCAAGATCGAATTTGTATGTACTGCTACTGAACAATGTAATATTTTGTGGTTTAATAGTGTTTTTGGTAAATTTAATGATATTTAAAAACCTTAGTTCTATCCTTTTCTTCCAGAGCGAAGACCTCGAGGAGTACATCAAGAAGCGCAACGATCAGACTGACGTTAACGTTTCTTCGTATGATATTACCATTGAGGAGGTTCGGAATCTTAAAGAAACCAGACCCATCATTTCCTAGGAGAAACAAATCACCCTCCGTTTCGAACAACTCCGCCAAGATGTCCACCGGTTTGGACTGATGGATGCGAAGGAGGGGTTAGTGAATATTAACAAATTATTAATAACGTATCCTTAGATATTATTACTTTAAAATGGTGTCCACGATGTCGATCATGTTGCTCGGGTTCGCCCTCCAATACAACGGATGGTACCTTACGGCGGCGTGTGCGATGGCCCTCTGCTGGCAGCAGCTCGGCTGGATGACGCACGAGTTTTGCCATCATCAGCCGTTCAAGGTAGGGGGATATTTTTTTGCTCAAAGATACTGATATATCATATTCCTACAGAGTAAAGCTGCATTTTTAGAGCATTTTTGGCGGTTTTTGCTTACGAAAAAGTCCCAGAAATTCGACATTTTTCTCATTTTGAGGGCTTTTTCAAACATTTTGGGCCGAAAATCAAAAAGATTCTCCAAAATGTAATATTTAATCAAAATGTAAATAAAAAATGTAATATGACCTTTATTTACTTGCAAACCTTGTAGAAAGCTATTTAAATTTAGAAAATTTCGAAATTTTGGTCATTTTTAGATTTTTTGAGCAAAAAAAAAGAAATTTTTTGGAGATTTTCCTAATCTTTGCATGACCTTTCTCTGAATAAAAACGGTCCATAAAGCTGTAGAAATGATTAATTGGAACCCTACGGGACGACAGGCAAGAGTTAGCCCTCCCCCCTGATAACAGCCAAGCACCCCTAAAATCCTGTTTAGAACCGCCGTATGAACGACCGTTTCGGCATCTTCTTTGGCAATATCGCCCAGGGTTTTGCCAGCGATTGGTGGAAGGACAAGGTATGCAAACCCGAATGTAGATGAAAATTTTGCCTAATTTTTAGCACAACACCCACCACGCCACCACCAACATGATTGACCACGACGGGGACATCGATCTAGCGCCCCTCGTCACCTTCGTGCCCGCCGACTTGCTCAAGTACAAGGAGCCGCTGGAGAAGGCTATTCTGAAGGTTGGTTTCTTAAGCGGGCGACCTGTACTTTCCCAGAATTTTGAGCATAACTTGTCGCTGTTGTCGGGTTTTTTGAAACTGATTCTGTCATTTTCTCACTCTAACACTCAAAAGATGTAAAAGTCCATAACCTGCTTCCCAGATCGTCCCCTACCAACACCTGTACTTCACCGCGATGCTGCCCATGCTGCGCTTCTCATGGTTGGCCCAGTCGCTGCAGTTTGCCTTCACGCAGAACAAGTCCAACTTCCGCTCGTACCGCGAGCACGCCTTTGAGCAACAGGTAGGTAATTCAGCCGTTGTACTTTGAAGTATCGTCTCCGCTTAACCGGGGGTTTTCCCGTAATATGGCTTAAACACGGGTTTTAGTTGGGCCTGTCGATCCACTGGGCGTGGGTGCTTCTCCAGCTGTACCTGCTGCCAAGCTGGCCGCTGCGGATCGCGTTCTTCTTGATTTCACAGGTAGGTTTTTAAACTATACGTTAAAAATTGGTTAATTACGTAGAAAAGCTTAAGCTAATTTAATTTTAGCTTAAGACCCTGAAAAATAATGTTAACTGGAATCGCTTAAGGGCGGCGCCGGCTTTTTGATCGGCCACGTCGTCACGTTCAACCACAACTCGGTCGACAAGTATCCTGGTAAGTGATAAATCAAAGCTACCTTTAGTTTTTGAATAACTTAGTTACTTTTCATAATTTTTCAGATAAAATTTTATATCAAAAAGAATAGAGGAAATTACAAAAAAAAACTAAAAAATTTTCAGCAAATAGCGGACAACCTACTTTTTACAATTTTACAGATAGAATTTTATACAAAAAAATAAATTTTTTCTAAATTACAATACAATAAAAACTTTTCAGCCAATTCCCGGATCCTCAACAACTTTGCCGCCCTCCAAATCCTGACCACCCGCAACATGACGCCGTCGCCGTTCATCGACTGGCTCTGGGGAGGCCTGAACTACCAGGTGGAGCACCACCTCTTCCCCACGATGCCCCGCTGCAACCTCGGCAAGTGCTCCGAGCTCGTCAAGCAGTTCTGCAAGGTTAGAAAGACACACAAAACATAAAATTGACAAAATTCTAGGACACAAAATTGCCCTACCTGTGCGATGATTTCTTCGTCGGCTACGCGCTGAACCTGAAGCAGCTGGAAAACATGTCGCACGTCGTCGAGAAGCGGATCCAGGGCTGATCGGCCCTTATGTTGAAGCCACTAGACCACAAAATGTCCATTGTACAAGCGGGTACCCCCTCCCTGTGTCCCTTCCCAGTCCCTATTTGTGCCCATTCCCATTTTCCATGTTCATAAAAAAGTTGGTTTATGAGACGATTTATACGTGAGAAATGAGAGCGACTTTTACAGCTACATACACAGTGTTCGGCGAAGCCGGGCGAGAGAAATACGCCATCAAATCTGAAACTAGTTAAGCAATGTAAATTCTCGGCGCTAGATCAAAAATAATTAAGTACCTCAATTGAACTGGACCTGCGGCTCGCGCTCCAGCGTGACTTTGATCTTCGGAACCCGCTCGACAGAATCGCCCCGCCGACCTTGGTTTCGGAATCTGAAAATGTATTCTCTCTCTCTTCTCCCTCGATCTCTCTCAACTCCTATAAGGACCAGCCTACCGTCTATACGACATCGGCCGTAACCGAGAAATGAGCGGCTTAATAGATGGAGCCCGGCGCAGACCCGAGCCAGTTTCCCCGGAAAAGAACCGAGAGATGAAGGCCTGTACTCGATCCTGCGTTGCTGAAATGAAACTAGTTTTGTCGTTGTTGCGGTTAGATCCTACCTTTCGTGCGTTCGGTTTGTGCCTGTGAATTCAGCATGGAAACGAAGAGGAAAACGAGCAGTAGAGTGGAGAAAAAGCTGATCGCGACGAAAAGCCGCGAATCGTTTTCCTAAAATATACTAGGCTAATCGGGATGCAGAGCTAGCTAAAGACATTTACGTTTCTTCTTGGTGAAAAACGTACCCTAGCTAAATTCAGAAACAGCGGATATGCCAGCATTCCAAATGAGGCGCCGGATACGATGAGCGACACAGATTCGGCTGAAAATAGCTATACTGAAGGCGTATAACAACCAACCCTTCAGAAGCAGCGTATGTTTCGCGTAGGTAAGAGCGCCCGGCAGAAGCTGTGACAATGAGAAGGCTGCCAGCGCCGTGCCCAGCGTCAGCCCCTTGTCGATGATGAACACGCAAGTCGAGAACCCGCACGCCAACTAAGAAATCGTTGATGGCAAATTGCCAATTGCGCCAATTTATTTAGCTAGATTTAAAAAATAGATCGCCGATACCCTATCATCCTAGAAAACCCACAATACTGAGCCCAATCAAGAAAATCGGGGCAATGCTGTCGGCGCCGATGACCGCCATCACTCGGCCCACCACACAGCACGTCTAAACTAACCATTATTGCTTTAAAAAATCTATCTCGCCATGAAGAATTGATAGTAAAACACCGTCGGGTCCTCGCGCGCAAAGACGAAGAACGGGAATAAGGTGAACAACAACTGAAAGGCAACTTTGTTTGTAGAAATCAAATCTTTGTAAAGCTACCTGTCCGATAAATGTGATCGCGGCCGCTAGGAGGACGAGTCGCATCGTCCCGGGCTCCCAGTGGTTGTCTAAACGCGACAAACCAATTCAAAATCCACATCGATGGTCCGAGACATGCGCTATGAAATTAATTCCCGAGGCTAGAAAAACTTAAAATTCGAGGGAGCTTGCCTGGTTCTGTGTTTCCCTCGATCTCCTCGTATTGATCTCGTGGCCCGAGTTGCTGCTGCCCAACATCTTGCCTAGACCCCGGCCGGGTTTCCGAAGCAATTTCGGGCGTTTGGGAGATCATCAAGTAAAGGAACGGGATCTGGATGGGCTGTCATTTAAAAGATTCCATCAAAACTTTATAGACAATAATAATTTTGATTAGAATAGTTCGAAAATATTTCAAAATCGAGAACTTCGTCCTTTATTTTGTTTTCCGCAAGTTCCAGTTGACAACATCGGGCAGTACCCATCGGGCGCCTATAGCATGACCCACCACCGTATTGCACACCGGTTTCACGCCTTCTCTTTGCTCCCGGCCCGGCGTTTTCTTTCTTTGTTTTCTTTTTTTCTCAACTGATGCTTTTTTAGTTTTCTTCAACGTTTATATTTCCCCATTTTAGATGTCGACATCGGGAGTTGCTGTCAACGCGGACGTCCAGTCCACCTTCATGAAGCTCAGCGAGGGCAAGAAGGAATTCCGCTACATCATCTTCAAGATCGAAGAGCGTGAGGTTGTCGTCGAAGCCGCCGTCACGCACGACGAACTCGCCGGCACTGAGGACGACTACGAAACGTGCAGCAAGGCGGCTTTCGAAAAATTCGTCACCGATCTCAACACGCGCACCAACGATTTCACAGACTGCCGATACGCCGTGTTCGACTTCAAGTTTACCACGTCTCGCGTCGGTGCCGGCGTGTCCAAGATGGACAAGATCATCTTCATTCAACTTTGCCCGGATGGCGCCCCGATCAAGAAGAAGATGGTGTACGCCTCGACAGCCTCTGCGATCAAGGCTTCACTTGGTACCGGGAAGCTGCTGCAGTTCCAAGTCAGCGACGAGGGAGAGCTGAGCCATCGTGAGCTGCTAAGCAAGCTGACTGAGAAGTATTCGGACAACTGAGACGTTGTGTTTCACGCCTTTTAGTTTATGTAACTTGTGTGCGTTCCGTTGTGCTATGTCTCGCTCTACCACGTAGGAATCTATGAATGGTGACGATCTTTTGGCCCCAATAGTTTAGCCACACTTTAATTTACTAAAATGTTTATCGTCGTTGCGTAGATTCTTGTACAGTTGCCCCCGTTTGCATTCGCCTACGAGTTTATGCTGAATTTTGCCCGCATTTTTGTCTTTTCATGCAATTTTCATTTCGCTTTTCTTTTTACGCAGCGATTTCTGCAATAAATTACGTCGCTGATTTAGGTGATGTCTGACGCCGAGGACCCCCATCCGGACAGTACCTACAAGGAGGGACAGCATCTGCTGGTCCGATCGTATGATGGCCAATTCGCTGCAACGGTGACTGCTGTAGAAAACCATCGCGATTTCCCCATGGGCGCCGACTTTTGGTATAATCTCCGGTTTAAGGTACCTTAGTTTGCATAATTCCAGTCTTGTTTAGAACTTGGGACACCATCACGATTGGCAAATGAGACAGGATGAACTCACTATGGTGCTCGAGAGACCACTGACTTCACAGGAATTCCGAATGTTCGGAAGGGTAGAGCGAGCCTTAACAAAAAAGATTTCCTGTCATTTAGGTCGCTGTTCCGAAGGAGACTGTGCGGCTTCGCGTGTTTATTGAAAAACCAGTGCAATTCCCGCCGAAGCTTTGGAATGTGCTCCAGAAAGACCAGAAAGAGGTGAATTTGTGGTTTTTTCGGCTCCTAACCTGGCAGCCCAGATGCAGCAAGGAAAGTGGATGCAAGTTGGTGGCAGTCCTACCATCATGGATGTTATGAAGAAGGTATTTTGGGTTGGAAATGGTTGATTAATTAGCTGTTCAGTACCTCGAGCGCCCTCTCAACGAGGAGATTAAAAGCCTTGATGCTGAACAGCAGGTCAGTATAAGTATTTCAACTAATTACTTTGTCTAGTTCTACTTCGCTCGATGGGTCTGCGAGGAGTTCAACGACCGTCTATTGTGGGAAATTGGGAACGATTTATTCTTTTTTTAGTTCCACACTATACACGCTTGAGCGCTGGCATGCCCTCGAGATTCGTCGAGAGTTGCTGGAAAAAGATGAGGAATTCTACCCTTGCCGGTATACATCAAAATTATGGATGTATCTGGTTTTCAGCATCTACGGCATCATACACTTGTTGCGCTTTTGCTATCTTCACTTCGTGCGAAGCCCAGAAGTGTTGCCGGCTTACGTCTCTGTGTGAGTCCAACTTTCGCTTCACTGAATTTTGTTTAGTCTCATCCCCAGTCTCTTCGACTTCATGGAAATAGACCTGCACCGTGACGAACCGAATGTCTTCGACGCCATCTACCAAGCTCTCCCATAAATGCATGTCTACAACCTGATTTCTACTGTTATTTTGACTATTCAATTGAAACTCAATAAAGTTTTGTTATGTTTAGTGTGGCAATTTGTAACGAGTTATTGACAGACACATAACTAAAAGTGCTTACCACCTAATTTCCAATTACCGTTTAGTCGGAAATGTGTCTGCTCATCCGTTTGGCTTGCCTATTCCTGGCGGTGTCGCTGGTAGCGTGCCATGAGAACTCGCGCCCGCCGTCGGCGACGAAACCTTCGCTGATCTTTGGATTGCAAATGCCTGACTGGATGGTTTCATTACGGTTAGCTTCTCCAGGGTTATTCATTTGTGCTTTAGAGATTATTACCATCAATCCATTGCAAAGATCAAAGCTTTCTTCGCTTCGGAGGTGCGTTAAGCGGTCTATGCGTAACCATACATCTAGGGCCCGGAAAAGACTCAGCTCGAGCGGAGCGGGCAACGCATGAAGGCGGTCTTGAGAAGTGACCCAATGACTCGTCTGCTTGTGGCACTCTACATTAACTTTGGGTAGCTTTTTTCAATATTCGTTAACTTGTTCATATGTAGGATCGTCTTCCTGGTCTACGTCTACATGTTCTTCCGTCAAGTTGAGTTAAGCGTCCAACTCAAACGAGAATCTCGTGTGCCGATGATTAGGGCGGTTGGGAGTATGGCGTAACTTTTGATTTATCTTGTCTCCAATAACTGTGATTCAATTCCTCCAAACTTTCATTTTGTCATTCCCTGGCCCGAAGCAACTCATACTCCCCTATAGTTTCTTTGACGATAGCTTGATAAACTTGTGCTGCTAAACTGCTCCACCAACCTGTATAACCGTATAGACAGCAATCATGAAACGGCCGTCGATGATGGGCAAGAGGTACACTTTGTCGACGCTGGAATGTGAATGCAGTTATTAGCAAATAAATAGACTGTAGAACTTCTTGCCGGGCGTCAGGTCCTGTCTTTGCAACTCCCTACTTTTGAGGCAGGTCGAAGAGTGGCTCCCGGCAATCTCCCTGGTTCCGGTCTCGGTACAATGCGGAACATCAGGGAGGCGAGCCAGGCGCCCAGGGAGGGATAGATGAAGCGTCTAAAATGGATTCGTGCGCCTATTGAATGGCTAACGTGTAGCAAGGAGAAATGCTGCTGAGGGAACATTTTTAGGTAGGATACGTTGA
>CATQJA010001656.1:0-26183 GCA_958295435.1 Mesorhabditis spiculigera | reverse complement strand
CCGCCAAACATATACGCCATGTATATAAAGAAAGCAGTAAAGAGAAAGAGTAGCAGCAGAAAGCAGCAGGTTAAAGAAAAAAAAAAAGAAAAGAAAAAAAGAAAAGGGGAAAAGGAGGAAAAGAAAGGAAAGATATTCTAAAGAATCTCTGCTAGCCTGCCCTTTCCTAAAGAATCTCTGCTAGCCTGCCCTTTCCTAAAGAATCTCTGCTAGCCTGCCCTTTCCTAAAGAATCTCTGCTAGCCTGCCCTTTCCTAAAGAATCTCTGCTAGCCTGCCCTTTCCTAAAGAATCTCTGCTAGCCTGCCTGTTCCTAAAGAATCTCTGCTAGCCTGCCCTTTCCTAAATCTCTGCTGGCCTGCCCTTTCCCCACTATTCGCCAAAACAAATTCCCGGAATTTCCTATATTTTCCCGGTTTTATGAATGGGCCTATTGTGCGTGCTGGTGGTTGCTTATCGATGATGGGGCGCCGGTGGGTCCCCGTAGCCCAGAGACATAATATCGAAAAATGGTTAAAAAGTGTTTGAGCTTCAGTTTTAAACCTTTTTTATACAGTTTGATACAAAATATAGTCAGAATTAACTTTCTGCAGAAAACTGTACCAATTTTGATAAGGCAACTTGCCAAATTCTGACTCAGACATTCCCTTCATTTTCAAAAAGCGAAGAAAAAGCGAGAGAGGGTGAGAGGGCAAGCGAGAGAGATAGAGAGAGAGAGAGCGAGAGAGAGAATTCTGACTGGCCCCAAGCCGCTTCATCTCTTTGTTCAGCTTATCAGTCACCCAAATCTCTGTTTTCCAGCGAAAGTTTCGACTTTCGAGACCCAGCTGCTGCCCTTTCCTAAAGATTCTCTGCTAGCCTGCCATTTCCTAAAAAAATCTCTGCTAGCCTGCCCTTTCCTAAAAAATCTCTGCTAGCCCGCCATTTCCTAAAAAATCTCTGCTAGCCCCCAGCCTGCCCCTTTTAGGGCGCCCCTAAACTTTTGCAACCCGTTAATTACCTTCCCCATCCTACCGAAATCGTATAACCCCGCCAGGGTTTAACCTAGATTCGGCCGATCTTGCTTCCTGCATTGGGCCGAAAATTCATGAGCTGTATGCTGCCTTCACCGGCCCTTTAAAGTCCCCTCCTCTTTTGGCGACACCACTAAAATAGCTCCAAAAACTGTTTGCCAAGCCATCCGGGCGGTCCGGCAGACGCATCCATTTTAGCGTGTCGCTCCGGAAAAAGAGGCTCGTTCTCCCCTACCCACACCGAGCACTAGTTTCTCCTCCCTACCCTGGTTTTCCGCGGAAATTTGCATTTTCAACCCACGCCGAGGGAATTTTGGCCGCTGTGCACTTTTTGAGCAGCAGTTTTGAGATTTTTGGTAGAAAGAATGTATCCTTTTTGTTCGATCTTTTATTGGAAGCCAAGGCTAAGACTAAGCCTAAGGCTCTGCTTAAGTCTGAGCTGAAGCCAAAGCAGAAGCCAGAGCCTAAGCCTAAGCCTAAGCCCAAGCCTACGTCTAAGCCTAATCCGAAGCCTAAGCCTAAGCCTACGTCTAAGCCTAAGCCGAAGCCTAAGCCTAAGCCTAAGCTCAAGCCTAAGCGCCAGCCTAAGCCTAAGCCTAAGCCTAAGCCTAAGCCTAAGCCTAAGCCTAAGCCTAAGCCTAAGCCCAAGCCTAAGCCTAAGCCTAAGCCTAAGCCTAAGCCTAAGCCTAAGCCTAA
The DNA here is from genome assembly GCA_958295435.1 of Mesorhabditis spiculigera. Lineage (NCBI taxonomy): Eukaryota > Metazoa > Nematoda > Chromadorea > Rhabditida > Rhabditidae > Mesorhabditis > Mesorhabditis spiculigera. The sequence goes on along the minus strand of CATQJA010001656.1, from coordinate 24,476 downwards.
GCCTAAGCCTAAGCCTAAGCCTAAGCCTAAGCCTAAGCCTAAGCCTAGGTTGAAGCCTAAGTCTAAAGCCTAAGCGTAAGCCCAAGCCTAAGCCCATGCCCAGCTCAAAAAAAAATTAAAATGGAGCCATATTTTGGATTTGTGAAGCTCAACCATAAAAATTAACAAAATTCGCATCATAATTGCAAGAAAATCCTTCCCAAAAAATTCTAAGAATTTTTGTCACCTACCCGGCTCAAAAATAGATCAATTTTCCTTGCCGGTGGGCGGGGGTGGTGGCCATTTTAGCGGGCCAGCAGCCCCCCGGTCCCGGTGATTCATCAGATTTCTTTTGGCTGCCCCCACCCATCTTTGCCCCCGGTATTTTTGATATATTCGCTCCTATATATTCTACCTTAATCCATTCCTATCTATCGATTTTCTTTATTCAATACTTTCCTGGGCCTTTAAAATGGCTGTCGCCATCTCCAGAATGAAGAAGTCGGTGGTGGAGAGCCGGCGGAACTCGTCCCTCGCTTTCCTTACCAACAATAATAACCATGGGGAGACGGGGATTTTTGGTGAGCCTTATATATTTTGCGGTCTCCTTTCAGTGGTCTTTTAAAATTTATAATGACAAAACCTTAACTTTAAAATGCTTAAAAACGTTCCTAAGTTAAAAAGAACATTGATCATCGAACTAGTCGAGAAGAACTTCTGGTTCTTGTGTATTCCCGGGGGAAACCAACTTTGTTTTGTCGGGCCTGGTGGGGATAGTAATCAAATATAAAGTGTTTTCACATTGTTTTTAACAAAATTTAAGCCGATTTGAATCGGAAAATCTTTTTAAAAAGTTAGAAAAACGCTTGAAAAAGTCGAAAATTTGGTCATTTTTGGGCCGAAAAAAATCGATTTTTCGACCTAAAATTAAATTTTTTAATTAAATTTTGTAAAGTTTTTATGTTGAGGAATAGCAATAAACAATTTAGAAACACTTCCACTATTTATATAAAAAATCTAGGCTTGGGCCAAAAAAAAGTTCAGTTTCCCCGGGAATTCCTCCCCCCCGGGAATACACAATAATACACAAGAACCGAACTTCTTAAAAAAGCAATTTCATGAGTAACATATCGAAAAACTAAAAAAAGAACTGGCTTTTTATGGGTTACTGATCAAAATCAAACCCTCGAGCAATTTGGCAAAAAGCAAAAAAGCGATTAGCCGCATAGGGGGCTCGAACCCCTGACATTCAGATTAAAAGTCTGACGCTCTACCAACTGAGCTAATGCGGCACTGGGGGATCGTGTGGACGGGGCGCCTACAAGGGAAAGAGGGTCAGGGTTCGCCACAGCCAATCAGGGTGGTACCCAAAGCTGGCCCGGGGCCTTCTAACACAAGGCAGGCTAGCAGAGATTCATTAGGAAAGGGCGGGCTAGCAGAGATTTTTTAGGAATGGGCAGGCTAGCAAAGATTTTTAAGAAACTCAAAAATCCATTTTTTTTAAGAAAAAAGCGCCCGACGGAAAGCGAGCGTCCAGCAGCCGACATCCCCATTTTCGCCGGTCGTTTTCCGCGACGACAAGGAGAAGCCGTCGGTGAATCGGAGGTAAGCGCGCTGTTCGTCATTTTAAAGGACCATCGAAGGCAAATCCATAGCCCCTAAACCCTTGGCAATCAGCCAACCGCCCCGTTTAGCCTCTGTGACCAGAGCCATTTTTTGGATTCACAATTGACGTACTGTACCTTGGGGGCTGCCTTGGGTCCAAAGATCGAACAAACGGGGCTACATTTTGCCTTCAATGCCCCTTTAAAAGTCGGCAAAGCTAAAAAAAAAACTAAAAACTAGACCCAGTGCCGCCTGGCAGTTGCTCAGGAAATATGGGCGCAGGTGTGGCACAAGCTTCAAAATCTTCTTGGGAAATGGATTTTGCAGATTTTTCGCACTTTCACCAGAGTCACGCTTGCTACTTATGCTAATCGGAATCTATCGATTTTGCCGGGTTCTGCCGGGGCGTTTTTCGAGTTAGAAACTGACCTCTTCCATAACTGTTCTAATCGATTACGAGGTTATGCGATGACTGTCATTAGTCGGCGGGAGAGGCTATGGTAATCGTAAAGAATCTCTGCTAGTCTATCCTTTCCTAAAGAATCTCTGTTAGCCTGCCCTTTCCTAAAGAATATCTGCTGGCCTGCCCTTTCCTAAAGAATCTCTGCTAGCCTGCCCTTTCCTAAAGAATCTCTGCTAGCCCCGTGATCATGAAAATAGTTAAACTTTGGGTCCACTGGCTTGGTGCCAAGGGTTTTTAGTGTATTTGAAGAAATATTCTATTTAGGAACTCGATCACCGCCTTCCTCTTCCCTTCCAAAAGCGGTGAGGGGGACGAGAAGCCGGAAGGGTCGATCCGACAGAAGAATCGGCAATCCGTCTACTTTTTGGAGGAGAGCTTTGGGAACGGTGGGTGGAGAAGCTTTAGGAAAGGGCAGGCTAGCAGAGATTCTTTAGGAAAGGGCAGGCTAGCAGAGATTCTTTAGGAAAGGGCAGGCTAGCAGAGATTCTTTAGGAAAGGGCAGGCTAGCAGAGAACCCTGTGGACCTTTTAAAGGCAGCGTGCCAGCAGCAGAATTGTTTGTTGTGCCGGATCGCGTTTTTGAAGGACTGCAGGCCAGTCATCGGCTATCCCCCCAGCCGCTGGCTGTCACTCCCGGAACCAGTCTTTTGGATCTCTCTCCCTCTCTCTCCCCCTCCCTCTCCCTCTCTCTCTCTCTCTCTCGCCTCTCTCTCTCTCTGTCTCTCTCTCTCTTTCTCTCGCTAACAACCCACCCGCTCCTAACTCCCCGGCAGCCATCAAATCGTCACCCCCAAAAATAATCCCCTATTTACATGAATTTCGACCGTTTGAAGGGATATTTTGACTTGCAGGCTCTTTTAGACGATCTCTCTCATCTCTCTCGCTCTCCCCCTCCCTCTCCCTCTCTCTCTCTCTCTCTCTCTCTCTCTCTCTCGCTCTCTCTCTCTCTATTCCTAATATTTTGTCTGCCCTGTCCGTTGCCTCGAATTGCAGCCAGCACACACAATGCGCGTTATTTCCCATTTTGGCCCATTTTTCGTGCTTTTCCCGGGTCGCCATAGCGATTTTCGACACAACGCGGCGGTGAATCAGCCCTGAATTTTTTTTTGAGGATTTCGGGCTTATACCTTTTCAAGCTAGCCCCGTTTAACAAACTGACTTTTACTTTTTTAGAATTAAGATTGTAAATTTATCGTTTTCCCGAACTTTTTTTGGTTTAAAGGTGAAGGCTTCGTATTAACTAGGCAGAGGGCAGATTTTGTCATACTGTAGAGGTATCTTGATGACAGCGGAAGCTTTAGGGTGTTCTTTAGCGCTACAAGCTTAAGCTTAGGCTTGGCTTAGGCATAGACTCAGGCTTAGGCTGACGCTTAAGCTTAGTCCTAGCTTGACGTAGGATTTAGCCAGGTGTAGGTTTCGGTTAGGTCCGGGCTTAGATTAGGCTTAGGCTTAGGCTTCTGGTTAGGTTTAAGCTTAGGATTAGGTAGGCTTAACTCGAACGCCTACTTACCTTATTTTTTTGATACCTACCCCCAGTACTCATCCCGCTGATTCATCTCCCCACCCCGTCGCCCCGGTAAATATTAGCCCATTTGGCGGTCGATTTTACGCGTCGCGCGCGGCGCCCCGGGTACGCGCGTCGGCTCGAAAGACATGAGCGTTATTGTATTGGGGGGTTCTCTCTGTCTGTTTGCCTGTTTCCCTGTCTGTCTGTCGCCGCTGACAATGGCCTCCAAAATGTGGCCCTTTTTCCGTGGGGACGGACCGACACGCCGCTGCCCTCCCTCACTATTTCCAGCCCTGCAGTTTTGGGATTTTTGTATTTCGCAATGTTTCGCGCTCTCTCTCTCTCGCTCTCTCTCGCTCTCTCTCTCTTCATTTACCTCTTAATCAGATGGTTGCCGTCCGGAATCAGACCCAAAAATTCTGCTGTTCGGCCCCGCTGCATCGGCAGAAGTCGTTGCCCTATGGATTCCCGGGGGTCATCGACTCGGCCCCAACAGCCAGTACGCTACGATACGCAGGGTTACTGTAGAAAAGAAAAAAATTCCTAAAGTTATGTAACTTCTTAATTACCACTTTTCAGAAGCCGACTATCTGTGTATCGAGGGCCCGTCGCCAAGCAGTTACTCCTACCCGGCCTCGCTTCTTTCACCTACGCAGGAGAAGAGTGGGTTTTTCAGCATTAACGATAGTTTTTCCTAAAGAATCTCTGCTAGCCTGACCTTTCCTAAAGAATCTCTGCTAGCCTGACCTTTCCTAAAGAATTTCTGCTAGCCTGACCTTTCCTAAAGAATCTCTGCTAGCCTCCCCTTTCCTAAAGAATCTCTGCTAGCCTGACCTTTCCTAAAGAATCTCTGCTAGCCTGACCTTTCCTAAAGAATCTCTGCTAGCCTGCCCTTTCCTAAAGTATCTCTGCTAGCCTGCCCCGATTCCAGATAGACGAAACTCCCGCTCCTCCTCCCTCTTCCACAGCTCTGCCGGGCCCGCCCCGGTGTCGATTAGTGCGTCGTCGAGTGCGACGCCTTCTGATGCCCCTCGCTGGATGGGACGCGGAGCAATGAGGGTGAGTTTTATTTTAATTCAGTTCATTAACACCAATTTAAGCAAAAATTTAAGATATACAAAAGTAGTCAAAACCTATGCAAAATTTAGGTCGTCGTTGTGGGCGCAAAACGCTGCGGCAAGACGGCGATACTGCGGCAGGTTGCCTGTTTGGAGGATGCGACAAAATTGGTTGGTTTTTGGGAGACGATGAGGAGCGGGCAGGCTAGCAGAGATTCTTTGGGAAGGGCAGGCTAGCAGAGATTCTTTAGGAAGGGCAGGCTAGCAGAGATTCTTTAGGAAGGGCAGGCTAGCAGAGATTCTTTGGGAGAGGGCAGGCTAGCAGAGATGCTCAAAGGGCCGGCTTGCAGGAATTCTTTATTGTCACAATTTCCAGCCCTACGCTCCGACACTTGATGACACGTACCAAGTCCTGCTCGAAGAAGCCGACAGACCCAGAGAAATCCTGGTGTTCCACGATACCGCCGGAATCCCGGAATACGGTCCCATCGAGCTACGACGACCATATGTACAGGTAGGGGCTTTAAAGGGCCACTGAAGGCAAATCCATGGGCCCCAGACCCTTGGCAAATAGCCAACCTAGTTTCTTAGCCGTTGCGGGACCCGTCAGATGCAACAGAAGTGTGCCCCGAGGCGCTTTCTTGGATTTATGAGACGGGGCACTGTCGCTGGGGTTAACTGGGCTCAAATTGCCTTTAATGCTCCTTTAAACCAGTTTTTCCAGGTAGCTGACGCATTCGTGCTCGTCTACTCCGTCGTCGACCACGAGTCCTTCAACCGGATGGACTTGCTGAAGAAGTTTATCGAGAAGCAGTTCGGCAAAGAGAAGAAGGAGGTGCCGATCGTCGTTCTGGGCACGATGTGCGATCAGCCCGGCCGGAAGGTCGATTCTGAGTTCGCACACGCTTGGGCGCAACGGGAACGAGGTGAGTAGCTACTGGCTCTCTCTCCTCTCTCTCTCTCTCTCTCTTTCTCTCTCTCTCGCCCCTCTAAAGCCAAATTTTCAGTACGTCTCTACGAAGTGACTGCCACGGACCGGAGTACGCTGGTGGACTTTGTACAATACCTCGGACAACGCCATTTCCACCCACAAAGTGAGTCTGTCTCTCTCTCTCTCTCTCTCTCTCTCTCTCTCTCTCTGGCTCTGTCTCTCTCTCTGTGTCTCTCTATCACCACCCGCTTTTTCAGAAGACAGCCTCAAATTCTCGCTCTCCAAGAAGCTCAAGTCGGAGAAGTCTAACCCGGCGATACTCATGGATTTCTAGCCTTGAAAGGTCCTTTAACGTTTTATTTTGTTTTCCTGGGCTGAACTTAAGCCAAGCCTCAGGCTAAGCCTAAGCCTAAGCCTAAGCCTAAGCCTAAGCCCAAGCCCAAGCCTAACCAAAATACCATTAGTGCCTTGATCTGCCCCCGGCCATAATTTATTTCCACGTTGTGATCGATACTGGCGGCTGCCCCCCCCCAAGCAGGTACACAGCAATAATTCAGCTACACACAAATTAAGTAAATTTGCGTCAATAAAAAAGTTAAATTTTTATATTTAAGGTTTTTAACCATTATTTATCATATTTTAACTTTTCTTAGCATACTGTGATATTTATAACTGCAAAATAACATCCTAATTGTGTTTTCCTGCTTTGTGATTTGTTAATTTTCAGGAAATCCGATGGAAAGCTGCTGGATAAAGGAGTTTAACTTATTTCTCGAGTTATGCCACGTTTTTATTGTTTTAAATGCACTATAAAATACATTTAAATTTATTTTGAACTATTTTTAGGCCTATGGTATAGCTGAAAAGGCTTATTTTGCCATTTTAAAAGCTAGAACTCTGATTTCCGGAATTTTCCTGACCCGAAAATTGGCTTATTTGTGGTTTTATAGCCTTTTTTAACAATTTTCGGGCTGTTTCTATAGTTTTTTTGCATATTTATACATCAATTTGCACTATAACAACCATAAATTACAAATTACGACCAACGCAGTCGGGAAAAGCCACGAAAATCCTGATCCGACCGCCCCCACCAGCAAGTCAAACGGGTCGCCCAGGTTGCTGTTGATGGAGAAGACGTGGTGGGGCTGGAATTGGTCCATCGGCGACGGCATGTATTCGCTTCGTCGATTGTACTGAAACGGAATCGTCTTCTTGTTTAAAGGGCCTTTGAAGGCAAATCGGTTCTGGACTGTTACGGGGGGTGATTTTTAGCGGGGGACCAAATTTTTCCCAGTGATTCTCTAACACCCTATAACATAATGTAAAACATTTTTTATAGCATTTTACATAATTTTTAGACATAAAAACAAAAAATAATAAAAATTGCCGAAAATTATTGATTTTTTTGGTCAAAAATTTATGAAAAAAGACCTAAAAAGGGCAAAATTTTCGGATTTGAAAATTTTTAAACATATTCTCATATCTTTCTAACAATCAAAAACTACTAAAACACTATAAAAATACATAATATAACATCAACAGGTGGAAAAACAGAAAGTGATTCCCCCCTCCGCTAACAGTCCAGAACCTCTTTTTGTTGAGAACCCTGTTTTTTTGCAGTTTAATTTAAAAAAGTATTTTTTACGTTTCTGAATGGGAAAAAAAATCAGTTCCTCTACTTATATTAGAGAAATTAGAACAACAAAAATAGTAGCGATTCGTTAGCGATTCGGCAAACCTGAAACGGCAGCGGCCCGACGAACGGCTTCAGCGGCTGGATCTTCGGGATCACCGGAAGTTGCTCCATCTCGGCCTGCATGAACTTTTGCGGGTTGAAGGGAGGCTGCGCTTTTGCCGGGCATATGTAGCTGTGGCCCAGGAATTGCACCATCGAGCAGTGCGACGCGTGCACCAGGTTTCGGCAGTAGGTTGAGCCTTAATTTGGTGGTCACTGTTGTTATTTATCGCCCAAAAAATACAAAAATACAAAATTCGAACTTTAGCCATAATCCCGACAGCCAAAATCCCGACAATCAAAATCCCGACCGCAAAAATGTGATATTTCCGGGCGTTTTATACCCAACAAGGGTTTTAAAGCTGGGGTTTCTGCCTGTCGGTATTTTCGCTGTCGGGATTTTGAATGTCGGGGTTTTGCGGTTTTCCCCTAGAAAATTCGGCCCGTCCATACCTGGCAAGCTCTTCAAGCAATTGCAAAAGTGCTCGTCGCACTCCATCTGCGGCAGGATGCAGGTGGCATAGCACGAGTCGTGAACGGCGCAGCAGGAATTGACTTTAAAACTCATTACACATCAGGTTTAGATACCGAAAATTAATAAAATACAAAAAGGCGCTTTTAAAAAATATTTAAAAATCTCGGAAATTTCGAAAGTTTGGCTGAGAAACTATGTTTTTGTGTTTTTAGACGAAAAATTGTAAAGTTTTTAGCGTTAGGAAGAGTTGCAAACTATTTAGAAACAATTTTTTTATTTATATTGGCAATTTTTGTAAGAGTAATGTAAGGCAAAAAGGAAAAACGATCTAGAACACTTCATAAAACGTTTGAAAAAATTCAAAATTAGTCGAAAACCGGATATTTTTCGCCGAAGAGTCGATAGCTCTTCTAGATTTTTATACAAATTTGTAACGTACACACATTGTAAAACACTATGCGCTTCAAACTCACTCGAGTCCTGGTCGCACGACAACGTCATAAAGTACGATCCCCACGCCGAGGCCGAGTTCGCCCCACAAAAATAGGGGCCCTTCTCGGCGTCCCGCGTTGGCAATTCATCCCTGGCTGCCGATAGTCGGAACAAGCACAAGATTAGGGATATCCAGGTGAAGCTGCTTTTTCTCGGCTTCAAGCTGTAGCCTTGGCCAAGCCGCATAGGTAATTAGAGCCTAGCACCGCTCCGCTTTTAATGAATAACGTTTCGAAATCACGACAATACAGTCGGGCGGCAAAAGTAAAAGTAGGAAAGCTCGGGAGTGACAACAGGGATGGATGGCGCGCGGGGGGGAAAGCCAATGGGCTCGCGCGGGATCACGTTGAACCGGTTCACAACTTGCCACGAATGGGCGCTGAAGCTTTGAGGCTCGTGCTCCCCCTGAAAAAAAAAACCCGCGTCGAGAGCGGGTCAATAAAATAACGACAGGTGTGTAAATATCGGTGCAGCGCGCTAAATTTTATACTAATTGCGCCCACCCAAAAAGCCGGTGCCGGAAATAGCTCGGGCTCGAAATCGCACGCAGATCGAACTCCAGCGTCTTGCGAGAAAGTCCTAAAATCATTATTACGTTGAAGCGTATATAGGTTCTTTATTGCAAATACGGAAAAGATAGCACATTCACAAGCGATTATTTACAAGGCACCAATCACAGAGGGTTGTAGGCAAATACATTGTCGATGTCCATCCCATTATACAGTTGGCGGCTGCTGGCTTTATGCTTCCAACGCGACGCGCTCCTTCTTGCGGCCCTCGGCTTCTGGAAAGGAGTATAAAGTGTTTTGTTTTTTTTCAATTTAGGAGGTGAACATTGATGCCTATTCATAAAATATGAATATTTTCATAATGTTTAGTAGTTTAAATTGGCTACAAAATAAGTTTTTTTTAGCAGTGTAAAAGTTAAACTCAAACCACTTTTAAAGTAAACAAAAATCAACTACGACTTTTTTAAATCTTGAAATTTCTATGCTTTTTCGCACATTTTGGACGAGCATTTTGAAAATATCTCTGTTGTTTTGAAAAAAATTGTACAAAATGTACTAAGCTGTAAGAAAAAAGTATAAACCTCGTTCTCGCTGTACTTCCGGCATCGGATTCGTCGGCACGTCGGGGAGCTGCATTTTGCCCTCGTGATCCAGCAGTGCCGCAAGCTCGGCCTCGACGTCGACCAAATCCGTAGCATCCAGCTTTCCGGAGAGCATATTGGAAATTTCCTGAAAAACAAGATAGTGCAAAACATTTTAAAACGCTTTCTTTCAAAAGTGGCAAGCTATTTGCCAAAAGCCAGAGTCAAGAAACCCACTTCCTGATATTCGGCTGCCTCCTTCGTCTCGTCCATGATCCGCTCAAGGTCATCCATATCGAACAGCTAGAATAAATATAAGCGAAAAAAGCCTGTAATATACCTTATTCATATTCTTCAGCGCCTCATTGCCGTCCGACAAACAGTTGACCACTTGCTGTTGAATTTGCGCGAATTCCAGGTCGTTCACCTGAAAAAGAATGTATTTTTTGAAAAGCCGCCGAACCATCGTTTCAATATTCGAGAGTTGTGCAAGAAGATTCTCAAATGTCTTCTCTTGATAGCGCTTCTTCTTCAAGATTAGTAGAGCGCGACTGGAAAGGATGATACAAACTTAGAAAGCCAGAAACTTACTCTTTTCGACCTTCTTGTATTAACTTCCTCGCCAGCTCCTTCTCCTTATCCATACATTTTTGCTTGCCCTTCATGTACTGCTTGATACGATCGCGCTGTGTTTTCAATCTCTAAAATGTCAATAAAGTGTCTCATCCAAAAAACTCACGATAATAGCTTGATCTTGTTCTGTGATTTCACAATTCTTGATAGGCGTCGGCGAGCGCGGCTTCTTTGAGAAAAGGCCTCCCATTTTGAGGCGCCTGAAAAAAATATAAGCAAAGGATTCGAAGAAATGACTTTGTTTTGATCAAAGCACAAGAGAAATCAATTCTGACAAAGCGTTACGCGCGGCAACGGGTCGATCCAAATTACGCAATCTGTATTTTGTACACTTTGGAACCCAGAAAAAATCCGGAAATCGCACGGGCCGGTTTTTCGCCCTCAGGATCCGTGAGTCCAGGGGCGCGCCTTAGCAGTGACAGCCGTTTATGCCGCGTAATGCAACTGATTACTCGATGTTTTGTTGAAAGAAAAACTATTTTAAGTGTAACAAACTATATTGCTTTGATCGCAAGTTTATTTTACCCATAATATTATTATACTAACGTTCACGAGGGCGCATTGCATATAATTTTGCAGGTCGACGCTTTACAACGGGCCGCTCAATCATTACTTTCTTGCATGTAGAAAACAAAATACTTGGAAAGCATCGTGCAGGCACCTCTGAAGAAAGTATTTTATATATGTAAAAATATGCTCTGAGCAATTCGGAACCACGACAGTGCAGTTATCCTGCTCGCTTTCCACAATGTCAGCCGATGCCCAATACCCGCTAGCGTAAGGTACAACGCTAATAACCGTGTGAACCGGAAATTTACTTTCGAAAGAAAGAACGGCAGCCTACGTTTTGGACTTGCATTCTGGCAGTCTAACCCATTGTTTGAAAACTTCCTCGTTCCCCAGAAAAACCTTAGCGTTTCATAATTGCGTTTTCGACAAATGTGAGCATAGTAACCCCTACTTTTTATCGTGCATCGCTTGGAAGTGCGGCCTGAGAGCTTCTTGCTGAATACCATCAAGTCACAAGTCGCATATCTGGTTTTAGAATGCCTTTGTCAATCCTGATCCATCCTCGTCATATTCAAGCTTTTCAGCGTCGCGCTTATTGTTGGAGCATTCGTAGTAGCCGTGCGATCGAGCCAAGAAGCTAGGTGACTCGACGACATACTTGATATTGTCTTCCTGTAGATTCCTGCACGATGCTTTCCAAGTATTTTGTTTTCTACATGCAAGAAAGTAAGGATAGAGCGGCCCGTTGCAAAGCGTCGACCTGCAAAATTATATGCAATGCGCCCTCGTGAACGTTAGTATAATAATATTATGGGTAAAATAAACTTGCGATCAAAGCAATATAGTTTGTTACACTTAAAATAGTTTTTCTTTCAACAAAACATCGAGTAATCAGTTGCATTACGCGGCATAAACGGCTGTCACTGCTAAGGCGCGCCCCTGGACTCACGGATCCTGAGGGCGAAAAAACCGGCCCGTGGAAATCGCCGAATTTCGCGAAAGTTTGCCAAAAATTTAGTTTTATGCTGGGATTGATTTTTGGGAGTTCAGATAACAAATTGCGGCTTATCAGAAGCTTATTTGTGGGGTTGGAGAAGGCCGGGTGGTGTCACAAGCCTCGCCCGTCGTGTACGAATCATTCCATCCCGTTCGCACCCCCTTTCACCACCAAATAAGCTCCGAACCGGGGCGTTTGAATCGCTCGCTGTTGAACGTTCGAAATCGTCGTTTCTCCCTGAAAAATTTGACGCTAAAAGAATTTCCAAGTTGTTTTCAGCTTTTTGATAGCTTTTTTCACTAAAATTTCGGGAACAGGGGCTAGCCAGCTACAAACCTAGCGAATTTTTAATGTTACTTTTTAGATTTAGATCTGTTCTGCCTAGAAAAATCGTCATCGCTTCTTTAAAACGAAATTTCAGGTCAGTTAAACCATGGCGGCCCGCGAATGGTTGCAGAGCGGCACGAAGGTCGTCCTGCTCGGCGTCGGCTCCTTCAACCCGCCCACGATCATGCATCTGCGCATGTTCGAGCTGGCCAGAAACCATCTGGAGAAGGTTTTCGGGTAAATTTTGGTCCCTAGTCTCCAAAAAATTTTTCAGGTGCACTGTCGTGGAGGGTATCATCAGTCCGGTGGCCGACAACTACGCCAAGAAGAACCTGGCCAGCGCGATCCATCGGTATTCCGCGCGATATTCATGTTTTTACACGGATTTTAGGGTTGAAATGGCTCGCCTTGCCGCGTCCACGTCTGACTGGATTCACGCAGATTCGTGAGTAGTAAAATCCTTGGTACCCTTCTTTTCTAGCTGGGAAAGTTCGCAAAAGACGTGGACGCGTACGCTACAAGTGCTCAAGTATCATCAGGATGTTGCCAGGTAAATTCACTAGGATTTTGGATACCTTTTTTTTAGGGAGCGGCATGGCGAGGCAACGCGCTTGATGCTGGTCAGCGGCGGCGACCTGGTCGACTCCTTTCCAAAGATCCTAGAGAATGGTATCTAATTGTTTAAAATTTTTAGACCAACTTTCCTAGGGGAAAATTTGTGGCACCCGAACGACATCTCAGCTATCATCAACGACTACGGCCTCATCATCGTCACCCGGGGCCTGTCAAACCCGCGCGAGACGTTGGGCAACCTGACGTTCTTGAAGGAGACGGCCGAACGGGTATTTTTGATCGCTTTTTTCGAGATTGAAACTGAAAATCAGATTTCCAAACACTTTTTCAGGCCCAAATCATCAGCGACGAAGTGTGCCCCTGCGACGTCTCGTCTACACGTGTCCGGTCGGCCATCCAAGACGGACGCTCGATCAAGTACGCCGTGCTCGACCCGATCATCGCCTACATTCAACAACACGGCCTTTATCGATGATGCCATGTATTTTTCAGTATTTCCCATTCGTTGTTGTTTTTACAGGGTTTTTGTAGTGTTGATTAGAATAGCGGGGTAGATATCATCTGCAATCACTAGAATTTTGGCTTTGAGCTCGATATTTTACAGGCTAGCCCGGACATTGAGGATTTATTACGAAAGTTACCAAATTCCTATTGTGACAACTAGATTTCGTGAACATTTTATAGAACTAACGTTCTCGATCGCCATTTGCTCTCAGCCTGGTTTTTTTTAATTTCAAGAATACAACATTGAGAGTTTATTACGAAACTTACCAAATTTCTAATATATGACGACTAGATTCCGAGAATATTTTTATAGAACTAACGCACTTGATGGTCATTTGACCTTAATCTGTCTTTTTTTAGCTTTCAAGGATACATCCCTTGCTTGCAATTTTTAGTTTGACATTTGCCAAATCATTTGCTCCGGTTCTTTCCTCGGGTGGTCCCAGACACTGCTGTCCCCTTGCTCATTCCTGCGTTTTATGATTTCAAACTTTTTCGGTGTTTGTTGGCTTTTCAGTGTTGATGGTCTATATGATAAACTTGTTCACAACAATATTGGTCGATTTATTGTCGCGTTGTTCGCGGAAACGTCATATTTCTGTCATTCTGAAACGTTTGCCCCCGTTCCTTCGAAGGCGTTTAGCAAAAAGTAGGCTGCTGGTAACTTCGGCGTCCATAAGTGAACGAATCGACCGGGGATGGGCTGTTTGTCTTTGTCTGCCATCCTCATACTCCCCAAGGGCCCATGTGCCCCACAGAGAGGAGGACGAGGAGGCAATGGGACGGCCTGGAATTCGCGCCGGTCCCCAACGACCCTCTTTCTTTACGGCTCTTTGTCTCTTCCGGTCTCTGGTCGGGATCGCGTTTTCACGCTGATAACCTGATGAGAGGGGGCTGTCAATTGGTCCTAAAATGGCGTGCCCTTCGAAATTCACAGAAAGTTCTTGGCTGTTCAATCTCTTACGTCACTCCCCAATTCCGCTTTAACGCTATTAACAACTATTAACATTTCAGGTTTTATGGGCAGAGAGAGCGCGATCGTCGGCGAGAGACTGGCCCACGGATTTCACACAGGTAAGCGAAATTCGATGCAAGTTTGACCATCTCATCGAGAAAATTTAGCCGAAAATTACAGATTTCAATGACGAGCTCGATCAGCACCCCGGGACTTCTTGCGACTCGGCGGCAGTGGTTGTAGAAATTTCAGGTGAGCCAAGTGAAATTGTTATTTTGTGAATTTTTCGCAGCTTTCTTGGAATTGCGGAAAAAGCGCATGGGTTTCTATTTGTTTTTCTGATCAAGCCGTGTTCCCTTGCCTGAAAAAATCAGGTGATGGGAGGCGGTAGTCATTCAATTGATTTATTTGCAACAGTTATGAGCTCATGCACAATTCCAAATACTAGCCTATTTTCGAATATGAGTAATTTGGACCCCCTGACACCGATTTCCCGTTCGCTTATCACGCCCGCACAAGTTTGAGGGCCCGAATGCGCCTCCTTCGATTTTAATGCGGCTCTCCATACTTCCGGCAGCCAATCCGTTGGCCGTTCTCTTTTTTGCCCCGGAATAAGTTGGAACCCGAGAGCCCGGTGGGACCCGAGCCATGAATTGCTGATGAAGCGGCAATGATGTAGGGTTACAGCAGGGACATGTTGACTTAAATTTTTGATGTTTACCCGGACTATTGGCTAGGTCAATAGTTTTATTCTGATTCTGGTATGTTGGACGGATCGGCTGAACTTCTGGTCCTGGGAAAATTTGGGCGCCTTGTTGCGATGGACATTGTTGCTACCCTTTTTTATTTATCTAACTCCCTGACTGGCTAGGACCTTTAATTTTATTTTTCTAACTAAATGCCGGGTTGGCTGAGCGTCTTTTGCCTACGAAATTTTAGGCCCTGCCGGTGCTGCCACCATAGGTCGCACTTGCAAATCTGGCTCGTCACCGGCGGCACCCCGGAATCGAATCTACAGCCCCCCATTCTTGGGCAACGTTCCGGCGGGAGGAAGCGGGGGCTCGGGGCACTTGAGAGTTCAGTAATCCGATCGGGATCCGGGATGGGTCCCCTTTGCTTTCTGTGCGCCGCCTCGAGAGCCCCACGGGCACTCAGCATTTCTTTAAATCCGACTGTCACTTTTGTGCGAGCAGTTGTGTTGATTTTAGGGCCATTTAGCGCTACATTTAATGGTAATCAACTCCGCTTTTAGTTTTAGGACGCCCCGAACACCCCACTGATTTTTGTAGATATCCCACGCGCAACCCGAGGTTCGGTATCCCTCTCACATTCGTCACTCCGGGCCGGCCACTCTAAAATGTTTACTTTGCTCCCTGTTTTTTTGCCCGACAAGCCAACGGCCGCCAAAGCTAAGGTGAATTTAGGGTGAGGGGGGCATAGACAGTGTTCAAGGGCCTCCGCATCGAATTTTTTGCGCGCCCGGCCGATCAACAGCCCAGGTTGCCTTTTTTTAGGTAATTTGTGCCCATTTTTCGCGCCTTACTTCTTGGTTGAGGCCTAAATAGCGCAGGATTGTTGTCAATTCCCATCCGCTTCCTCGACCAAAATTCGACTAACCTTTTTTGTATTGTGATTGTTTCTCAACTTAAATTTCAAACTTTTTTTTGCTGTCCCCAAACCTAAAAACTTTACAAATTTTTAAAACACAAAAATACTGATTTTGCGACAAAATTTTTTATCGATTTTTGATTGTTTCGCCGCTTAAAGTCTAGTTAAATTTTTCTAAAGACACTATGAAGGCACTTATTATTACATTACTAGACTAAGAGACTTCTTGACCCCCCCGCCCCGACAATGGAAAAGAACCTTTTTTAGGGTTTCTTCAGGTCCAACCCCATCCCCTAGAGCCTAGCCGGCCCTTGCGACTTTCCGCCCCTCCCCCCGTTCTGCATTTCAATTCTTCAGCTTTTTTCTGTTTGAGTTCTCTTTTCGAACCGTTCTCTGCCTCCGGTTTTGCAACGGGAGGAAGCCCCGCCGTCATGTGTCATCTGCCGTTCATCTCCCATTACCCCCCGTGGGGTCGGCGGCCGGCAAAGGCGAGGCGGCCAGCCGTTTTTTACATCCTCCTTTTCCACCTCGATCTTACACACAACACGATCGCGACACATTTGAGTCGTCGTGCTGCTGGCTGCTGGGGGGCTAGCAACTTCCTGATTGACGAGGCGCACTAGTCGTGTAGCTCGGTGCGTTCGAGAATCAATTTTCCATTTTTAGGCCTAGTTTTCTCTAGAATTGAAATGGTTAAATCCCCTACAAGTGATGTTTTGCCGGGCGCCGGAGGGGGAACCAAATTTGGTAAAGCATTCCCGGACGCCAACATTGAATGTGTTAGCCTTTGCGGGGGAGGAAGTTCTCTCTCTCTCTCTCTCTCTCTCTCTCTCTCTCTTCGCGATAAAGCGAGGGGAAGAAGCGCTTCTCAAAGCTCAGCCCAATCCGCCAGACGTTCCCAAATTTTCTTTACTTTTTCTGAAACGAAAAACTTGCGCTGGGTTTTGATTTTCGACTCGGAAATTAATTCTGAGCTTGTTTTCGTGCTTGTGTATGAAGTTGGATAGTTTAGTGACGCCTAGAGCAATGTCCCAATTTTTTTTCTAAACTCCCCGTTGCCCCACTCAATCCGGTCTGCCCGCTTTTTTGATTCGTCACCGCCTTGCTCTCGATCAACAATCCCGCTGGACCGCAGCCCCAGGGGCAATCCCCGGTCGGTCGATTGGCTATCGGCTGGACACCTTCGGGCTATCTTTTTTGCTTATGGCTGCCGAGCCGGATTTGCTATCAATGTCGAAATCTATATTTCCGAATTCATAAAGTAAGTCGATAATACGAAAGCGCCGTCATTTTCAAAATTTTGAAAGTTTGTTTTCGTTTCGTAAAACCTTTCTAATATAAAAAAACCCATTTTCAATGGTTATTTTCGTTGTTGCTCTAACTTTTGATATTGCTCTGTCGAATCGTGTCGAAAAAGCCCCGAAAAACTAGCGAAAATGTCGGAAATGCTGGGATCTTCAGGCTGGGGGGCGAGGTGAAGTAAAGTCTTACCTTCTAGAAATACTCTTTTTTTCCACGACCTGTTCGACTACACTGTTCGTACACTTGGGCCCGCAGCGCGCAGCCCAACAGGGACGACAAGCTGGTCGAAATTGGCGAGAGCATCAGTTCAAGTGGGGGGTGCCCCCCACTTCGTGCGCATGGCTACCTGAGGGCGGTTGTGCGTCGAGAGGCTTCTCCCCTCTCCCCGGACCATAAAAAGGCGAGAAACGCTGTGAGGACATGTAGGCACACACAGACGGACCCGGCGCTGCGCGGATATGTGTGGATAGCATCTGCGCCAACCCCCCGGGGGCGGCTGCAAATATTCCCGGTATTCCCGGCTGATCGTCAGCGCGCCATGCTTTGCCGATTCGGCCGGCAGTAAATTGGCATTTATCTTTACGATTTCTGGTTCTGCAGTTTTTCATGTTTCTTTTTATGGTTTTAAAGGATTTTACGCGTGGCAAAATTACGAAACATTTGAAGTCCCCTCTGGATATGCTAAAAAACTGACGTTCTCTTTTCTGACAAACCTTGAGAATTGCGAAAAAAACCTCGCAAAAAATTTTAGAAATTTTCAAAGAATTTGAAATCTGATCGAAAAATCTATTTTTAATGTTTTCCATCGTTTGTTTTAAGGTTTTACGTTTAAAAAGATTAAAGATAATGATACAGTGGTTTAGTTTTTCAGACGAACCTTTATGATATCGCAACGTCATCGTGTTGTGCCGAGCTTTTCCAAGATTTTTATCGTCTATACTCATTACTTGCTCATATCTGATTCTCCAACGCTACCACAAAATTCTTGATTAACGCGCCGCGTAATCCAATCTCCGACAACCATGTCACACAGCGCGTTTTTGCGCGCCAGAAACCAGTTCTGGCCGTTGTCCACCGCCCTCTTGACAACACCCAACCCGATTTTCAGAATTATTTTTCGAACCCGGGCGGCCTTTTTTAGGCAAACATTCGCGCCCAACTTGGCCGGCCGCGCTTTAGATAAGCGCCCCAGCAGCACGTTTCCTTTTTGCTCGCGTCATTTTTATGAGCATCTCCTTTGGGCGGCCGGGTCAGCAACAGGGCAAGGGCCAGCCAGCTGGCTAGATAATTCATTACTCCTCGTTGCGGGCCCCTGGGGGGCTACGAATTGGCGATCAGATTGGCTGTCTTGTCGATGCTGCTCGACTCCCCGCCGGCCGTCCATCAATCCGGGCGCCGGGTCAGCTTGAGCACTCGAGACCCTGGACATTTCCGGGGCCTCTGGGTCGTGCTCGTTACAGCTGCGGCTTTCTCACGCTGTTCGGATAGCTATTTTCAGGTAGCTTCAATTTTTGAGACGCGCTCAAAGCCGTTGAAGTGAGCCTGAAACTCTATTTGCTGCATGGAGTATTTTTCTATAGATAAATCGAAAATTCATTTCCGGAAAAGTACAATTTAGCCGCTTTTCGGCTTTCTATTTCTCATCTCCAATTTCTATTCCTCAGCTGTTGGAGCCGGAATTTTTTCGGCGAGCTCGACCTCTCTGCGTCCCTAGTTGTTGCTCAAAATTTGAGCCTCAAATCAATGCCTTTGCCGCCTCGATACAGCGGCACCGCTCCTTTTTCGAACTCTAAAATAAAAGAGCAACCGCGGACACCCCCTTCCCCCCTCGAATTGCCGCTTATTTTGGCCGCTAACCCATGTGGGCAGAAATGCGATAACAAAAACACTGGAAAAGATAAACACGATCAGACGGGTGGGATTGGAACCCCAAGAAACCCAGATCGTAGGGTGCAACAGCCTTTTTCTTGCAAATTTTTTACATTTTCTGATTCATTGACGTGAAATTTGCCCCCTTTAGTGATGACGCATTGTCGTGCTTGGCTTGGCTGGCCAACATTTCCCACCTCGATTCCAATTCCATTCCAGGCCACACGCGAATTTTGGGCTGCGTATGACAGCGCATTTTTTCGTCCCTGTTTTGCAATATACTTTTTGGTTCTGCCGCATTATCGGGGGGGCAGTTTTTTTGTGCATGTCTACAAATGCCTACTAACTTCACAGGAAGTATTTTATTACTGGGTTGAGTAGAATGTAGCTATATTAAAGCTAAAAAAAACCATCTAAAATTTTTTTGAACCGTCTGGATTTGGTCAAACATCTGCCATTTTTGTTTGAAATATCCATATTTTTCGCATTTTGTAATGAAATTAGGATTGTAAAAAACTGTGAGAAACACTACCCCTATTTGCACGTGATAAATTAGATCCTAAGAAACCCCCCGATAATGCGAAAGAACCCAGTTTACTTTTTAGACGTGCAATGCCATTAGTTCCCGCGTTGACCAATCACACCCCGCAATTGCTCCTGATCTATTTTTTTCGGCCCCTGGGGGTTGCACACGGCACTAGTCGGCCTATTTTTCCCGCATGCCGGCTGCAGCTGTTGATCTTTTGTTGTTCGCATCGTTCCGCCCCGGCTGGTGTAGAGGTATGCGTTAGTGGCCCCGCAGCCGGCGACTTATGCAAAATACCGCCCCCAGCGCCCCGCGTTGCGCATCTGATTGAGTGGTCGATCGACGTTTGGACTCATCGCCTCGGTGCAGTCATTGCGCTTGTTGCCGCCGAAGGGAACGCTTTTGTCATTTCGGTTGCTCTTCTTTTCTTTCGAGTTTGGCTGCACAGAACTCTTCCATGAGTTTGTTTTGCGCTAATCTTAACGTAGAATAGCTTTAACTTATTTGCCTCTTTGATTTCGACGTTTTCATCGTGTCTGTGTATTTTTTGATGGACTAATCAAGTTTTTTTTACAGACGAGGACGCGTGCGATGAACCAGGGCCTGCCGACGAATCGACAATAATGAGCGTCTTCACAGAACCCACCGCTGCCCACAAGTATGTTTTGCTCTAGCTTTTACTTAGATTAACTGAAATTGGTGTACCTCTCAAACGGAGTGGTGTATGCGACCATACGAGATAGCTGATTCGATAGATTTCGGAACAAATAACATTTTCCAAAAAATAATGCTGTGTCCCAAAAAATCTCCATTTTTTTCAGAAAATCCAAAATCTTGAAATTTCCAGAGCCATTTTCCAAAAAATTCCTTGTTTATGTTTCGGCGTTTTCATATTGTCTACATAGTTGTTTTTTTCCAGGGGCAACGACCGGGCTCGATTCCCCCTCTACCTACGAACGTCCAAGTTTTGGCTGCGACTCCTTCGCCCCTGGAAATGGCGCAACCTGAAGAAGGACCGCGACAAGAACGGTATCGTGCGGTAGGTCAAAGGATACCGTTTCTAAACTTTGTGCTAGAAGCGGAAGCGCCGACCTCGTGCGCACCACCACAAAGTGCCCGCCATCGCCTTCGTTGCCAGAGCTGAAGCGCCACCAGAGCTACGACGAAGAGGCGATGTGCACGAAGAACGGGCGGCTCAGCGCCGATGTTTCTGAGCTGAGCGGTGCGTTTTGCTTTGTTTTAAAGGCCTTTTCAAGCTCCTCTTCCTCCCTATCAAAAATGGTCTTCTAGAACGATTGATCGTTTTTTTCCATTCTATTTCAATTCTGTACTCTCTTGAAAAGCTAGGTACTTTGCTACGTGTCGGGCGCCGAACGGGGTTCGCGAGTTTTCCAGGGTTGAGAGCGAAATTGTTGTGCTGTTCGCAAGGGGCAGCCATCAGTTCGAGAGCCCGGTGTCGTTGTAAAAGCCGAGACCGTTCCGAATATTCCCCACTTGACGCTTTGGCTTGTCAAATTATTATTTTAGCTGCGGGACTTGGGGTAGTTTAGCTATCCTGACGATTCGGGGTTCCTTTTGGTTTGAGGTCCCCCCATACGACTCTTTTGGGGTCCTTTTTTGCATTCTATCCAGATAAGGCGTGAAAGCAGGGTCATAAATTTCATTGCTTGGTCAATATTTTTGAGAGACTTTTAGAGGGAATGGCTTTTGAAGGAGCTGTGCAGCAAGGAATTCTTATTCTTATTTGGATCACGCTTTCGTCGCTTCTAAAAGTCTGTATTCTGCTTATTTTAAGCTTGATCTATTCGCCGGCATGAATTGCCCTTTTCATGACTCACGCGCGTTGCTTCAACCTTTCGAGAAGCCAAAACCCATCTCGCACCACTCGGATATCCATCGACCTCACATTTAGGCCAAAGCCCCGGCGGATCGGTGGCCACAGGGGGCCCTCCTCAGTTCCCGATCCCCAAATATTTGCCGTTTCACTCTTCCCGGTGTCCGGGCCTTCCAGCCGGCGCGATCGGCTGGCCACGGCCATCGTTCGCACCAACCTGGCCCCCGGATTCTTTTGTTGTTCGGGCCCGGCATGAATTGAACAAAATTCAACATTTTTGCGTTCTCTGTCGCGTTCCAGGATCTTGTTCGCATCTTCTTTTGTCGCTCAATGATCGCTGTCTGGCCCAGATTAATTAAATTCGACCACGTGGCCCTCAACCCTTTGAAACATTGCCCCGCCTTGACTTCATGATTAGCGGAAGCCCGGGGCTGAGACGGAAAATCCGCCGGCCCAGAACCCCCCGTCTGTCTTTTCTAGCTGACCTCAGAAATTTACTGAAATTCGGCGTGATTTTCTATTTAGAATTATGTCGATTTCGAGATGCGAGGCTTTGACTAAATTTACGATTTTTTCATCCTCTAGCTTCACTTCGGGATCTGGGCTCAGAAATTGGTTGAATTAAGTGCTTTTCTAGTCTTTAGAAGTCTCTCTGGCCCTTGACTACATTTGCTATTTTCAAAATATTTTTTCTCCCCTCTTTTAGCTCTTCTTATCTGATTTTATTCCTGGCACCAGAAATTTTCGAAAAGGGATCTGATCTTTTTCAAAACCTGTTTAGAACTTTTCTCGGGTTTAGAATTGTCTAGGCGTTGACTAGAATTTTCTCCCTTCCTCTAGCTCCTCCTTTACTATTCCTGAAATTTAGAAATTTTCGAATGGTAATAATTCCTTTTTTCAGCCGCCCCGACCAAGTCGCACGACCACCTCAACGGCACCTTCGATCAAGGGTCAGCTTTTTTTGAGAGCTATATTTTTGGGCGGTGAACGTTGCAACGTTTTCACATGGCCCGCGAAAAATACACACCCGAAACTTCCCCATTACAGCACCGAGACGTCGCCGAGCGTGTCCGTGATCCGCGTCGAGGAGAACTTGCAGCTGAGCGCCCGTCAAGTCATCATCGTTCGTGACGGCCACAACGGTTCGTTCTCCCCGGCTCCTCGCCGCTCATGCTCGATTTTTAGCCGCCAAACGCAGCCCGAGAAGCGAACCCGTCGACGCCGCCGTGGTCACCGACAGCAAGAAGTGGCCGGAATCGCGGGAGGAGCTGCCGGCGGCGAATCGTGGGTGTTTCTTTTTGTTTGTGAGCAAAAAATGGTGGAACTCATTTCCGGGACTGCCTGGCCCGTTCGCCTTGGGAATTTCTTTTTAGTAGTCGTGTGTTCGTGGCCGTTGTCGGGGGTTTTATGCCACCTTGTCCTTTTTTTGGGCATCGTGGGAGATCCACCTGCCCTTTGGCGTAATTAGGGTTTGGCCGCTAGGGCAGATGAATGGCGCAGAATTTTTGGGTTAGGTCTCGCCGAGCCTGCCGACAAATTTATTGTCTTCCCCGGCTTTTCGTTTTCCTTTTGGTTGTGAGCATTAGATTTGCAGAATTTAATAGTGTAAGTAGGTTAGTAAAGATTCTTTAAAGGTGCACTAAAGCTGGCTGTCTAAAATAAAAAAATAGTTTTTTTGTTACCCGGGTCGACAATGTCGCTCCCAAATTCCTCAGCTCTTTAATTTTGAAAAATTGAAAGCCGTTTTTGACGCAGGATTCTTTTTGGTCCCATATAGCTTTGAAAACTGGGCTTCCTCCGTTAAGTGTTTAAAATACCTGTAATACCCGTTAATCCTGAAAAGCGACGGCTACCACTTTTCGCCCCAACTTTACGAAAACACTAGTTTCCGGTTTTGTGGCCCGCTTAATGTTTGTAAATTTGTATGCCGGAATTTTTGCCGCTCCGATTAGCAACCCCCAAAAAAATTAGCTCCACCCCGCTCCTCCATCCGGTGCCGCGACACACCAGCCGAGACGATTTGCGCGCTCCGTGAATATTCATCGGGTTTCGCTCGCGACCCCGCTCGTCGTTCACCCCCACCCGCCTCGGGGCTGGCTGGACACACGAGTATGATGTGTGAAATGAGAAAAAGGGCGCTCCCGGCCGCCCGGAGACGCGCCCTCCCCCCCTCCATATTCTCGGCCCCTCGAAATTATGGCCAACGGACCCCCGGGGGGCTATGATGCTCCCCCCCCCCCGCCCGCCGCTGAATTTAATAGAGCCAGAACTTGGCCCGCCCTATCGCTAGCGGAATTGCAGCGTTCCAAACTTTTCGCTCGCCGCGGCTACCATTTTTTTGCAGACCAATTAACGAGCGCCTTCAACTAAACGCCTCGCCTGGATGCCCGCCCTTTCCATATTTTCTCGCCTAGAATTGAAAACCACATTTTAATTGTGGGCTTGAACGTTGAAAGGAAGATAAAGACTATGGAGCCTTGCCTTCCTTCCCTATCCCTTTAACGAGAGCTTCAGCCTTGAAAAAAGATGCGCCTCGAATTCCGCAAGCTGCTCTCGCCTATAATTGGTCATAGCACTTTAATCGGTAATGCTGCGAATGCTCCCCGGCCTCGTAAAGCTCGAGCTCATTTGAGGACCCATTTTGCGGCCGACATTGCGTTTTGAAGGCGGTATTTTGTGGCGTGTAAGGGGGCAATTTCTCACTTCTTCCCTCGGGCTCCTACACGGCTGCCGCCGGCGGTGGCCCCTGACCCGCTGTTATTGGCCCCCGGGATGAGTCGCTCTAGACCGGTGCGCTTTTAATCTTTGAGCTGTCGCTGGGCATCTAAATTTGAAGGATCCGTTTTTACGTTCATTTTGCCGATTTTTTATCGAACTGATCAAGTTAATATTTTTTTACTTTTTTACCTGTAGAGCGGCGAAGAGTACTTTTTTTAATAATGGCAGTTAAAATGGGTTGCCAATTTCATGGAATCGACGTGATGAAAAATCAGCGAGAGAAAATAGTCGAGCTTCCCGGCAAATAGCTTAATGTTTTCAATACGACTAATCGGTCCCAGCCGAGCCATAAATCCGGGAATATTTTCGATTTTTTCGATAGGTTCTTCAGACTTTCCTGAATTTTTCTAGGCTCCTAACTCCAAACCACAACCACTCGCCCTTCAAAAATCCACGCGTTTTGCTTGGAACCCATGCCTAGCAATAAATAGAAATCCAAAGTGCTTGTTGCGACGCTCTCGCCCCTGCAGCCACTTCAGTCGACTTGAGGCTCCTCCTCATTGCCGGGGAACCAGTTTTTTCTCGCTGTTGCCCATTGTGGTGCCCTTTTCAGGGACGGCGATTTCGAGATTTTCCCAAATTTTCGGGCCATCCCAGGTTTACAATCACCAATTTGCAGGGGCATATTTTGGCGGGCCGTCTCTTGGTGTGCGACCGTATCGTGCTATTTTGAAGGGCGACGAATTGATGTATTTACTGATTGGATTCGTCATATCGCGCGACATC